>JAOXJP010010840.1:0-17823 GCA_025762735.1 Platanus orientalis | reverse complement strand
TTCTTCTTCTTCTTCTTCTTCTTCTTCTTCTTCTTCTCTCTCTCTCTCTCTCTCTCTCTCTCTCTCTCTCTCTCTCTCCCCCCTTTATTCCTCCCTAATTATTCTCAGTACAGATTCCAACTTTGTATTAGAGCAGCTCGATCCTACTCGTTGCTAACGTCAACGACCTTAGGGTTGACATCAACATCCGTACAGGAGACGCTAGGGTTAGCCCTTCTGAAGGTGGTTCTTGGTCCAGTTTGATTTATCAATTTTATTGTGGTATTGGTTGGAAGATTGGATGATCAGAACTATTTATTAAGGATTTTCTTTTAAAAAAAATCACAGAAAATCCATTTTCTTGTATTTTCGATCATTCAAATTGGATATAAAAATTTCCACAATCAACCTATATGGAATTGGTCAACCCAATGCTATGCACCTGGAGGAAGTTGTCGCGTTGGACTTCATACATTATTGAGGATGTGGTGGTTGAAATCATTGGCTATGTTTGACACCAAAGAGGTCTTGATTGTGGTGCCTATCTTTTTTGTGGAATATAGTCTATAAATGGACTCAAGTTGGATGGTTGTTATAGTCTAACCCTAGTAAGTGTTCGAATCTGATGGTTAGACAATATTTTTTCTTATGCATTTAGTTCTGTGAAGACCTAGTTCAAGACAGGATACCCAAACGTATTCTGATTCAGATGTGGATGCCTGTGGGTATGTCAATTTGGATTCTTATTTCACACGTGATGTGCTATTGATGTTTGGATTGTTGTGATTATTTCTCCCAGTTGTTAGATTTGTTTGGAGTGGTTGCGGTTGTGTAACTATGTGACCAAATAATGTGTTCAATCTGTGTATCTCCCTTTTTGCGCTATTTCAGTAGTTCACTCATAATTTATATTATATCATGTTAAAAGGACCTAAGTCGGGTGCAGCCAGTAACACCAATATGGGTGGTTTTGGGGTAGTTGTGAGTGAGTCCCCAAATACCCTTTTCACTACAGTTCATCTCTATGGCACCAATTCTTTTGGCTTAGTCACAATTAACCAAGTTTTTTATTACTAGGAAAGGAAAATCAAGGTATTTAACTAGTGATGCAAAGATGTCAAATACTAATGATCCAGCCTATAAGAAGTGGGATGCTAAGAATGTCATGGTTATGTCTTGGCTCCTACACTCCATGCAACCGAATATTGCAAACAATTATTTGTTCTTATCTACAGCCAAAGCAATCTGGGATTTAGTAAAGAAAGCCAGTAAAGCTGGCTTGTATGATTTCCATCAGAAGGGGATTAGTCTTTGACTTCATATTACTCCACTGTTAGAAGCTTACAAGAAGAGATTAACTTCTACAAGAGTTTTAAAGCTCAATGTGCTAAAGATGTAACATTATACAATTGGGAAGTAGAGGAGACCCGTATCTTTGAGTTGTTGGCTGGTTTCAACCTAGAATATGAACCTATTTGTGTGCTAATATTTGGCAAGGATCCCCTTCCTTCTTTGGATGAAGCATTTTCATATCTCGCTCAGGAGAAAGATTGACACTAGCTCATGATTCAGCCACAACAGTCAGCCATTGATCATTCAGCCTTAATTCCTTCCTACCAACATGGAGGACATGGTTCTTATCAAGGTTGTGGGGGTTGCAGCCGAGGTGGATCCTCACAGGATGATAGACACAAACTAAAGTGTGAACATTGTGGACGCTTTAGGCACACAAAGCAGACTTGTTGGGATCTCCATAGTCGAACCCAGTAAGAGTTTCAAGGTCTCCCCTAGCATGGGTCTTCTACAAGTGGTAAAGGTGGTTTTCGCTCTTAGACTCGATCTAATTTTGTGGCTTCCTTCATAGAGCCAGTTCTTCCCAAGCCTTTTGTCATGACTTCTTCAGACAACATTAGTTTCTCTCATAATCAAATAGAAGCACTTCATTGCTTCATGGCTAGTTTGGAGCCATTTACATCTACATCCACTTTTTTGTTTGCCCAATCAGGTACTTTAGCCTCTACTTTTAGTGTCGTTGTCACTACTCTCAATCATCCTAGATCATTGATTCAGGAGCTTCAAACCATATGACGGGTATGTCATCTTCTTTTTTCATCTTATTTTATCTATTATGGGAAGGATAAGGTTTGAGTTGTTGATGGATCTTATTCTTCCATTGCTGGTAAGGGTTTCATCTTTGTTACACCAACTTTACCATTCTCTTCAGTTCTTCATGTTCCAAAATTCTCCCTTAATCTTTTGCCTATTAGTCATCTTACCAAGTCTTTAAATTGTTGTATGACTTTCTTTCCCTCTCATTGTATCTTTCAGGACTTGAGGACGAGGACGATAATTAGTAAAGGGCATGAGGAGAATAAACTATACATACTCAACAGTGCTCCCCATATAGCTACTTTTGTTCAGCTACCGTCTTCCACAAACAAAGTCCAAAGCTCCATTTCACTTCTTCAGTGGCATTAGTGTTTGGGTCATCCTTCCTTTTCTCTTTACGTCATTTATTTCTGAGTTTGTGTTTAGTCTAGTGTATTTAAATGTGATTCATGTGAATATGCTAAACACTGTACAAACTTTTATCCTTTAAGTATGAATAACAGTGTTACTTCCTTTGAAATTGTACATTTTGATGTGTGGGGACCTGCTCCCTTTGACTTTTTGTTTGGATATCGTTATTTTGTAACCTTTGTAGATAATCATTCTTGTTGCACATAAACTTATTTACTCAAATCAAATGCTGATGTTTTTTCTATCTTTGTTTTGTATCATAAAATGATTGAGACACATTTTGACAAGAAAATCAAGATATTGCGTAGTGACAATGGGGGTGAATATATTTCCTCTGCATTTGGTTCCTACTTGAATCAGAAGGTGTCATTCATTAAATAAAATGTCCTGATACCCCATAAACAATTGGGGTAGCAAAAAGCAAGAATAGGCACCTCATGGAGACTACTATAACCCTTATGTTTAAGATGAATGTTCCAAAAACCTTTTAGGTTAATGCAGTTCATACTACATTTTTTCTCATGAATCGGCTCCTTATTCGAGTGTTGGGTTACAAAACCCCTATTAAGGTGGTCTTGTTGACAGTAAATTAACCAACTCTCCCAAAACCTTAAGATGTTAGGAAATACACAAATTAATATACTTCAACAGGTCTCCCCTACATCTGCATTGTTTTCTATTTCCCCCAAGGTCTTTGGTTGTATTTTTTTTTTTCATATTGACGAAGCCTCCAAATCCAAACTTAATCCCAAAGCCTTTAAGTGTATCTTTTTTTGCTATTCTCTCACTCATAAAGGGTACAAGTGTTATCATCCATTTACCCATCGAAAATTTGTTTTTATAAATGTTACATTTCATGAGACTATCATGTTCTTCTATGTTGGGAAGTCTACACTTAAGGGGGAGTCTTGCGTTAATGATGTTGAGACTTCAACCCTAATGCTAGTGCCCACTTTCTTTTATGATCCGGGCTCCCGTACAGAAGTTGTTGATAATCAAGGGGAGCAAAGGGAAAAACATCTTCAAGTTTATGAGCAAAGGCCCAATGAAATTGTGACTGAAGAGTGAAGACCTTCATGTCCCAGGCCATGATATCTTCTCAACCACAAGTAACTATTCTAGTCCTTCTCATCTTGTTGATGATACTGACCTTCCTATAGCCCTTAGAAAAGGTGTTCATTCTTGTGTCAAATATTCTATTGTTAATTATGTGTCCTATAGTGCATTATCTTCTTCTACTCGTTCTTTTGCAATTGTCTTGCCTTCTGTTGTGATTCCTCATAGTGTGTCCGAAGCACTATCTCATTCCACATGAAAGGCAGCAATAGAAGACGAGATGAGAGCTCTGGAGAAAAATGGAACTTGAGACATCGTGGATCTTCCTATAGATAAAGAACTAATTGGATGTAAATGGGTCTTCACTGTTAAGCTGAAATCGGATGGAAGTGTGGACAAGTATAAAGCTTGGCTTGTTGCAAAAAGTTATACCCAGACTTATGAAGTTGATTATCAAGAGACATTCGCTCCCGTAGCTAAGATGAACACCATTCGTATCTTACTTTCTTTGGCTGGAAACCAAGGCTGGTCATTGTTATAGCTTAATGTGAAAAACTTTATTCATCATGGTGATCTTGATGAAGAGGTCTACATGAACCTTCCACCTAGATTCAAGATTGCATCACGTATGGGAAAGGTTTGCAAGTTAAAGAAAGCAATTTATGGCACAATCTCCCCAAGCATGGTTTGAGTGTTTTCGTGCAACTATGATTTCATACAGTTATACTCAATGTTAGGCTGATCATATTATATTTGTTAAGAGACGAGGCAGCAACATTACATCCAGATGATATCGTTGTCATTAGTAATGATGAGGTTGAAATGAAGAAATTAAAGTCTTACTTAGCAAGAGAATTTGAGATTAGAGATCTGAGGCAACTTAGGTATTTTCATGGGATTGAAGTTGCTCATGCAAAAAAAGGGTATCTTTATATCTCAACATAAATACACCCTAGATCTTCTAAGTGAATCAGGGATGTTGGGATGTAATCCATCTGCTACTCCTATGGACCCTAATCAAAAGTTCAAGGATGATGATGGTGACAAATTACTTGATGTTGAAAGGTACAAACAATTGGTGGCTCAATTGCTTTATCTCTTCTTAACTTACCCAAATACAACCTTTGTTGTTAGTGTTACCGGCCAATTTATGCATGACCCACTACTACTCACATGGATGCTATGCATCAAATACTTAGGTATCTTAAGGGTAGCCCAAGTCATGACTTGTTGCTTACGAAACAGCATGGTTTGCTAGATGAGGCGTATACAGATGCTGACTAGGTCAGTTCTATTTCTAACTGGCGATCTACTTCTAGATGTTTCACTTTTGTAGGAGGTAATTTGGTTACTTACAGGAGTAAGAAACAATTTGTAGTTGTTTGCTCCAATGCTGAGGCTGAATACCAAGCAATGGTGCATGATGTTGGTGAGTAGTTGTGGCTAAAGATGCTTTTGTCTGAATCGGGTTTTCCTATTCCTCATATGCTATGCTTATTTTGTGACAACAAGGCGGTAATATTGCTTATGATACTGTCTAGCATGACCGAACCAAACATATTGAAGTTAATTGTCACTTTATCTAGCAGGTGGCAATGTTTGACACGACCTGCGAACCCGACACAACCCAACACAAAAATAAGCGGGTTAGGGTTGACCCTAAACGTGTTTCGGGTCAAAACAACTCAACTCGCTTTGACACGATTAATAAATGGATCAGATTAGGGTTGAGCCAAATGGTCTTATACCCTTACTACACGACACAAACCCGACTATTTAAACTCGCCAAGATAAATTACCACATAACCCGTGAACCCGACATGACCAAACATGAAAATAAGTGGGTTAGGGTTGACCCTAAACATGTTTCGGGTCAAAACAGGTTGACCCACTTTGACATAATTAATAAATGGGTCGGATTAGGGTTGAGCCAAATAGTCTTATACCCCTACCTCGACACGACACGACACAAACCCAACCCGCCAACACGAATTGCCACCCGTAACTTTATCAAAGAAAAACTCATGTTGAGTCAAATTTGCATTCCATTTGTGAAGACCGATGAACAACTTGCAGATGTGTTCACTAAGGGATTGAGCAGCCTAGTATTTCATTCTTGTGTTAGCAAGCTTGGTATGTGTTCCATCTATATACCAGCTTGAGGGGGAGAGTAGAGATCTATGAGGAAATAAAGGTACACTAGTCATATTGTACATTTACTGGTCCTTTTAGAGCTATGTATATGTAGAGGGGTACAGTAGGTATTTCACACCATACCCTAGTATAAAGAATGAATAATAAATACATATTGTGTATTCTACACTCATACAGTTTGGCCTCCATACGACTGAACATCTTCTTCTTCTTCTCTTCTCCTTTGTTTCTCCATAACTATTCTTACTATAGATTCTACATTCAGGGTTTTATTGTAATAAGGCTTTTTTAGCCAAGGGTATTTTGAGAGGAAATAAAGTGTTGGTCAACAATCCATGTTTTGTCTTTTAGTAGAGTCCAAAAAGTCAATCTGTGGGGCCCATTAGTGAGCTGGTCAACAACCCCTTTAGGAATTTTACAATTATAGGATTCTTTCATTTTTAGTAGTTTTATTTTAGGAATTACTTGGGAACTAAGGGACTCTTATTTAGAAGTTGGAAGTATTAGAAATTAGTAGTTTATGTTTTAGAAATTTCTAAATTTTCTGTTTGGAAGCCTATATTAGGGCTACATGACATGTAAGAAATCAATTTATGAATTGATGAAATAAAATTTTGGGATTTGTCCCTCTTCTCACGGTTGGTGCTGTGTGAATTCTCTAGGGGTTGGTGCCACTAGAAACCCCAATCAGTTGGTGCTAATTAGTTCTCCATTCCAATCTTCTTCCTATTCTTCTTCTCCTCCTTATTCTTCTTATTCCTCTCCTTAATTTATTCTTGTCCTTGTTTCCTTATATCCTTGCCCATATTAAAGTTCATATCTCTATGCCGAAATATTGAATTTAGAAGAACCCAAAACTGCTGGAATTTAAGGTCCACAACAGTCCCAGGATTGAAGAACTATAGCCCACAGCTGAGGATTTCTGGCCTGAACTTCCACTCCTATCGCCCCCTCCTAGAGCAGTCCTTTTGGACTTCTTTTTGAATTCTTTCCCATCAGCTACGTATATCTTTCCCTAAAGTCATCTTGATTCTTCTCCCGGGTTGCTGATTTTCTGGACACCCTAACCCTAATTCTACTAAGTCTATTGACTGGATTATCTGAAACAACCTAATAATTCTTCTATTTTATATACTTTTATATATCGGGTTCACCTGAAATTTTGTGTGTTGGCTCTCCTACAGATACTCTATTGGTCTGCAAATTTTCATAAAGTTCCGACAAGTCTGCAGGGGCAATTTGATAATTTCACCATTCTGCCCAGATTTTCCAGTGCCCTATATTGTGTTTGTCCTTGATATAAGCTACTGGTTTAAGTTGATTTTGGGCCCAATCCTGCAAGAATCAACAGCCCCCTAGGCTGTCCTACACCAAAGAGAGATTTCTTCAAGCCCAAAACAAGGGCAACATGAGGAGTACAACCCTCCTAAGGGCAGAAAGGAAAGCCTTTATCTAAAGACAAGAAGGCCATCCCAATCAAAGAACCATTCATAAAACCTTACATTCTTGAAGTCCTGTGAGTGAGACACCCAACAATACAAAAGAGATAAAGCTTTCTCTGACAACTTCCAATGAACCATGGCTTCCCTTTTGAAGATGCGGCATTATGCTGCATCCAAACAGTACATGACCCTGGGGATCTCATACCATAAGATTCTACTTCTAAGTTCTATCCGAAAGATCTTCCACTCTCTCTTGGCTTTATACTTCAAGCAGCACCTCCACAGAATTGGGCATCATCACCCATAACCTCCTAAACCTGGAAAGAAAGGACCAAATCAAGGTCTGCTAACAATGTAAGAACAAATGACTCACCTAAGCAGCACACATACAACACATACTGCAGCGATTAGCCATTTAGAAACCTCTTGCCATCAAGTTATCCACCATAAGGGCCCACCCCCAAAAGACCAACCAACCTGACCTTAGATGGCAGCTTGGACTTCCAAATAAACTTAAACTGGAATATGCCCAGCATCTCGGTCCAACATCGACTGGAAGCAAGATAAGGGTTGAAGTAGTCTCCAATTCCCAATCATTTATGAGTCTTCAAAGGTGCAAGTTCCACGCAACACTATCTTGACACCGAACCATGTGATCTTGGACAGACACATCTTTAAGCACTGCCAAACTGAAGATATCCAGAAAAGCCTCCCTTAAAAAAGTGGAACCGCACCAAATGTCTTCCCAAAAACAACCTGTAGCTCCTTTGCTGACTTTAAATGACACCTGATTTTGAAAGGCCTCATAATCGGCAGCAATACCCTTCCAAAACCAACCCCATACGGTCCAACTGGCTGAAAGCTCATCCATCCATGGTTTGGGGCCCGTACTCGGCTGTGATCACTTTCCTCCACAGGGAGTCCTCCTTCCCATAACGCTACAGCCATTTATTTAAAAGTCCCTTGTTCATATGGTTAAGAGATTAAAATCCCAGATCACCATGAGCAACAAGCCTACATAATCTCTTCCATCCAATTAAGTGGAACTTGACTTTGCCCTTGACAGAACTCCAAAAGAATCTTCTTGAAATTTTTTCCAGACACTGAACAGATTGGGGAGCCACAAGCAACGACATGTAATTTATTGGAAAGTTAGAAAGCACACTTTTGATTAAATTAAGCTTACCCCCTTCCAACAGATACCTTGCTTTCCACGCGAATACGCGCTTATCCCTTCTTTCAATGATGGGTCCCAAATAGACTTGGATCTGAATTTGGCTCCCATAGGCAACCCCAAGTAGGAGGACAAAAATTCCTTTGTTTGACAACCAAACAACTCCACTAACTCCATCAAATTTTGCACGTTTCCTACTATGATCAACTTGCTTTTTGGAGGTTGACTTTAAGGCCTGAATAGCCTCAAATATCAATAGCAAGCACCATAAGTTCTGCACTTGATTCACATCAGCCTGCAATAAGAAGAGCGAGTCATCAACGAACTAAACCAGTGGGGCAAAAGGCACCCTAGATCCCACTTGGCAGCCCCTTAACAAGCCAACACCCTTAGCTTTGGCCACTAATCTACTTAATACTTCCATCACAATATTCAACAGAAGTGGAGAGAGAAGATCACCTTGGCAAAGACCTCTTTATCCATGAATAAACCTTTTGAGGAGCCATTTACCCGAATTAAAAAAAGAGACTGTTGAAATGCATACTCTAGTCCACTGACACCACTTCCTTCCAAACCCCAATTTGGACATGAGTGCCTCCAAGAACTACTAATTCGTGATCACAGGCTTTTTCCATGTTGACTTCGCACACAAGCCCAGCTTTCCTTCCTTTATAGCAAGCATCAATGCATTTATTCGCTATAAGGGAGAAATCAAAATCTCATTCCCTTAGATGAAAGCATTTTGGGAGGAGGAGATGACACTATCCAGCACCTTGCTAAGTATCCTAGACAAAAATTTAGCTAGCAACTTATAAATGAAACCCAAAAGACTAATGGGCCTGAAGTCCATCAACTCGGTGGCACCACACTTCTGAGGGATGAGGGCTATGAAGGACGCATTGAGACTTCTACATAGGGCTGTTTTTTTATGGAACTCTTCCACATTCCCTCCTACAACAGCCCAAATTCTTTAAAAAAAACCATAGGGAAGCCCATTAGGGGCAGGGGCTTTGTCTTCCAGCAGACATTTGAGTCTTCCAGCAGACATTTGAGGGCTTCTAAGACTTCTTGCTCCAAAAATGGCCTTTCTAACCACTTCTTTTTATTTTCCAGGATCATGCTGAAACTGATATCTTCTAGCCACGGCCTTTTTTCATATGGCTCCACATACAAGGATGAAAATAAATCAATAATAGGTGAAACAATCCTCCCCCTATCATCCACCCACAGCTTGTTACTTGAATTATCTTTAGCCATCATGTTAGCGAATTCGTGGAAGAATTTCCAAGTATAGTTACCCTCTTTCAACCATGATATTCAAGACTTCGGCTTCCATCTGATTTCTTCTAACCAAACCCATTTTGCATTCTCATGCTTCATCTCCTCCCTCACGGATTTCTCCCTCAAGGAAACACTACTATACTGCTCTTTCAAGTAAATTTCTTCACTTTCCTTAAGCACTTTAGCTTGCGGTCTTCTATCTTACCACAGTCCTCTTTATTCCACTTCTTTATAGCTTCCTTGAGTAAAGGTATGGAAAGGATATTTTTCTCCTCCTTAGGTACATGCTTTTATGTGGATCGTTGTCCTTAGTAGAATGAACACCATGGACCTTCTTCAAAGAAGGCACCCTTCTATGTCGCTCTCGCCAAATATTTGTGTTCTTTGTATGAAGGATGGTGAATCCGGTGACCACATTATGATTCTCTGTGATTTTGCATGTGATATATGGAGCCATTTCTTGTCTCTCTTTTTTTATCGATATATGGAGCCATTTCTTGTCTCAGATGTCATTTAATTAGATTATGCCCCTCCAAGTATTTGATCTCGCTTATCAATGGAAATGTGAGTATTTAGAGATTCAAGGTAAAAAATTCTGGTTGGGCATCCTTGAAACCGTTTGATGGAGTACATGGAAAGAGCAGAATAAAAAGATCTTTGAAGGGGAAAGAAAATCTTCTATTGAAGTGGCCGATTCCATTACTTTCGAGGTGACTTCTTGGGCTAAAGTGACATCAGATTTTGATGGTTCTCTTAATGACCTTGTTAGGGATTGGCATTCTTGTTTATTTTCTTTTCTCCTAACAAGCAATCAATTGTTGATCATTGTTGGCCTTGTGATCTGATGTATATTTTTCGTACATTCATTTTTCCCTTTTCTCCTTAATAAAGCAAGTTATTCAAAAAAAAAAAGTCCTTGAGCACTTTAAGCTTCTGCCCAATAACGAAACTGGATGAACCTTTGAACTAGAAAGCCTATCACCAAGAAGACTAATGTAGCACAATAAAGAGAAACCACAGTTTGAAAGAAGAATGGAAACCAAAGTTTCAGATTCTGGAAAAATATGTGCATGGTATGAAATGACAAAAATACCCCTGTAAAATTTTCAGATTGCTATGAAATTTTATGGGTGAGTACTTAAGCCCATTAGGTACCACAGTTCTAACTTTCAAGATTTTAGAAAAATAATTAATAGAAATACGAATTTTTAATGGTTGTTGATTTCAGAAAACCAAAAACACAATGGAGAAGGAAAAAAAAGAAACGGAAGAAAGATAGAGAAGAAAGGGATAGAAAAGAAGGAAAAAACAAAATGGGAGAAGATATGAGAAAGAAAGAGGGTGGAGTAGATACTCACACGTGTACTAAGGTGATACAACCCATGTAAAGGAGAGAAAGGGGAGCCTGTGAGACAGGCGTCACCCTATGGAAAAGAACTTGGCCACGGCCACCCTTGGGGAAACCATCCAATAACATTGTTTCTTTTATTAATCTTCCATATATTTTCTTTCTCAACTTTGGTGCCTTTAAATAGGCTCACAATCTTTGAAAATTAGAAAACTTGCACACTAAAACTTACTAAAATCACACTTTATAAATCATACACTAAAATACTCAAAACTTGTTGCACAAGTTTTCCTAAATCTAATACTTGTTTAAAACATAAAACTTCATAAATCTAAATTACCAAAAAGTGGGAAATATGAGGGTTGTTAGCCAACACATTAGTGGGCCTCACACTTTGACTTATTGACCTAAAACACTGTTCACATCACACTAATACCCCTACAATAATTTGGTAATAACTTTCTCAAATCACCTCTAATTTGTTAGAAAGGTAACTGAATAACCTCTCTAATGACACCAAAATCAAGCCAAAAAAGGCATGTTTTGACCCTTGAAAACTTGGTCTAAAAGTGAGTGATGTGATTATTCTCTAAAAAAAACCCAACAAAATTTGACACTATTGATCTTATTACATTTAAAAAGACTCTTAAACAGAAAATAAAACCTACACTACTAGACACATCCATAGAGGACTATCCATGGTCTTCTAATTTCTTCCTCTTTGATTGCACATGCTCCGGCATCAAAGATTCTTTATATTTAAAACCCTCATTTTCCAGCCACATGAGCTTCAATCGGAAGGGCGAAGGACCAGCATGCCTCCCTACATGCTTCAATAGGATGGGTACATGATCGGAGGCTGGGTTCAGGATGGCTATCTACTGAATTCTCTCCACCAAGTTACACACAGGGCAAGAGGTATCCTTGAAGATGCGCCAATTTTGCTCAGACCAAAGACCCCAACATACGATGAATGGAATACAATCCCAAATGAACTGCCCTTTGATAGAGAGCCCAGAAAGATCACCCTTACACCATTCAAATATCACCTCTATCATGGAGGATTGCATCACCCAAGGCCTTCTGAAACGAAGGAAGAGAAAATCCCAAACTAGAGTTGCCATATTACAGTGGAGGAATAAGTGAATACAGATTCCACCTTCGAGACACATAAGCTGCATCTGTTAGGAATAACCATACCCCTAACCCCTCCATCAAATTATCAATCATAGGCACCTTCCCGAAGAAAACCAGCCACAAGAAGAATGAAAGCTTGGAGGGAATCTTGGATTACCAAACAAACTTAGCTGGAAAAAAGGCTGACTCTGTGGGAACCATGGCTTGGAAAAAATATTTAACAAAGAAAGAACCGTTAAGAGTCTTTCAGCCATAATCTTCCATTATCCTCATCCTCGCTACCAATACTTGAGTTCTCCAATCTTTGAAGCAACTGGACCACCTCTTTCTGCTCCCAGTCATTAACATTCCGTCTAAGATGAAGATTCCAAGAGCGAGAGGACAGCGATCTAACCAAATGATCGCGCATTAAGCCTTGTTTGAGACGAGGAAACTAAAAATCCCAAGAAAATTCTATTCCAACGAGTTGTTTCCACACCAAACATCCTTCCAAAGCTTGATCAAAAAGCCTTTACCAACTTTAAAATCAACAACATGCTGAACAGCATTGCAACAATTTGATAGGCTTATACAAGGGTATTTTTTATATTTTGGTTCTCATATTTTTGTATGGCAATAATTTTTAAAATTTGTACGTTCTAGGTTAATCTAAATTAGTTTCTTGTTAGTCAGTTTAGCCGCTTTTATTTAATTCCAAATAAAATTGGTTTTATTCATTTCCCGGAAAGTGAAAAATCTATTGCTGAAATTTTTCTTTGGGGATTATTTTGGAACGTCAAAACTTATTGATGCGGAAGCATTCATGAGGAACAAGAAGAAGTTAGATGATCATGGGTGATCATGTGGGGTCATAATTTGTAAGAGTAGAGTAGGAAATTTAATTTATTTGATCTTTTTTGTAATAAAGCTTGAAAGCCAAGGTCAATTTAGAGTTTTAGGGTAATCTGTAACTTGCTTTTAGCCCAAGTTTTCTAAGGTCAAAACTTGCCCTTTTGGATAGATTTTGGTGTCTTTAGGAGGGTTATTCAGAGTTACCTTTCAAAAGAGATCAAAATTGCACAAATCCAAGGTGATTTGGGAGAGTTATGACCAAATTACTAAAGGGGTACCAGTGAGTGACAGGAATAGTATTTTTAGTAGTTTTGTTTTTAGAAAGTCTTAGGTTTTAGTAGTTTTGAGTTTTTAGAAAGTCTTGGTTAGCAAGTCTTTGAGTTTTAGAAAGTCCTAGTTTTGCAAGTTTGGTTTTAACAGGTTTCCTAGTAGTTTAGAACTTTCTAATTTTGTTCTTTCTATTTTTTTTATGGTTGAAAGCCTGTTTAAGAGGCCTAGATGATTTGTAAGGGTTCTTCTGCTTCTTCTTCCTTCTCCTTCTACCTTTTTCTTGTCTTCTTTCTTCTTCTATTATTAACTCTTGCTGCTGCTACAATCAACCTAATTTGGTTTTGCTGATATTATTAAGATCAAGGAATTAAAGGTTGCTGGATTCAAGAACTTGCAGTACATATTCACCAACAGCTTAAGATAATTTCTGATATACTTCCAGTCAAAATCACCCTATTGAAATTAGGTCTTTTAATCTTTTTTTTTTTTTTTCTCATCAACTTGTTCATCTAATCCTTCAAACTCCTTTCAGTCTCCTTTTTATTCATGCAAGTTTCTAATTAAAAAACCTATTTTGTTTCTGGCTATCCTACTCAAAGTATACAGCATACTGTTCTTTTATACATTTCATATACTTTTAATCATTAGAATCATATGAAATTTTGCATGTAGAATCATATTATACTCATATTAGCCTGTAAAATCAGATTTTTTTGGCGCGTCTGCAAGGGTATCTTGGTAATTTTACCAATCTGCCCAGAAATTCCAGAACCTAAATCAGCACCTTTCTCTTCTTGCTTTCTCCTCCTTTTCCTCAACCATTCCTTCTAAATTCTTCTGGTTTGATTCCTATTTCTTTTCCCTAATTTTTTCTAAAGTTAAGCCAACATTCTTTTCTTGATTGTTTAAGTTCTGTTCTCTCTTCCGCAACATATATTATTGGGTCATTCATCAACAAAAACAAAAAACAAAAAAAACAAAAAAACATATATTATTGGGTCCATAATAGCAGGATACAACAGTCCTATGATGTCCTACACTAACTTTGGTATCAGAGCTTATCATCCTACATCACTAACTTGTTCAGCTTGATTTTGGTATCATTGAAAGGTTATTTAGTTGATTTTCCGATGAGTCCAAGATCATGAAAATCTGAGGTGATTTGGGGAAGCTATGGCCAAAATACTGACGGGGTATCAATTACTAAAGGGATTTTACTAGTAGAGTTTTATTTTTCTAGGAAGTCTAGTTAAAGTGGAATTTGGAAAGTTTAGAATGTAAAAGCCATATATATGCTTTGTAATTCAAAATTTCATTATTGATTATTGAATGAATCAAATTGCTAAATCTCTTGGATGTGTGATTGCCTTGAACCCAATGTGTGATTGCTTAGGCAGCCACTAGTGTGATTCTAGTTGATTATCTTCTTTTGCCTCTATTATTATTATGTTTCTATTTCTTTATTTCACTGCAGATTTCTTTGTCACAGTTTTTCATCTTAAATCCATTATAAAATTCAATTATTTCATTTATCCTTAAACCCTAGTCTACATATTAAAGTTGTATTTCAACCGACATCCTATCGAAATATTCAATCTCCTTTGTCCTACATCAAATCTGGTATCAGAGAATCAAATCATTTCTTTTTAAGGAGCAAGAGAGTACTTGAAAAAAGACCGATGAGGCTGACATACAAATCTCTGACAAAAGTGCAAAAAATAGTGAGTTCCAAGAAAAGATTGTCAAAGTAATTGATGATGAGCTAAAGTTATCTTCACCAACTCAACTTATAACTCTGAATAAACAAACAGATGTCCAAGAAATGTTAGTTTTGTAATAATCAATGCAGAAAAATGCAAAAGTTGACACTTCTCTTTTGAATGAGGTGAAGAAATCTATTGTAGCACAACCCCTTGACGTGCCCAAGGAATTTAGTAAGCCACTGTTTGATTGTCCTGATGTAATTCTAGCTAAGCAACTTGAAGAAAGAGCTTTCCCAAGACAATTAAACAAAGCCAATTATAAGAAGAAAAATCAACATCAGAGATTTCATTATAAAGAATATGCTACACTGTTAATCCTCTGAAAACATTTAATGGTGTTGATTATTCAACACAATAAAGCTCAAGATTGAGTTTTTTTTTTCAAACCAAAGCAGAATGATGCGGAACATGAAACAGCCCATACTCAAATTTGATAAGCTTATACAAGAGTATTTTTTGTGTTTTAGGTTTAATATTCTTGTATGAAAATAATTTTTAATTTTGTTAGTTTAAGGTTAATCTATATTAGTTTCTGGTTAGTCAATTTGGGGGATTTTATTTATTTTCCAATAGAATAGGTTTAATTTATTTTTAAGAAATTAAAAAAAAATCTATTTCCATCACTTTTCTTTATGCCTTATTTTCCAATTGGCTTGATTTTGGCATCATTTGAAAGGTTATTCAATTAGCTTTCCTGCGAGTCTGAGATCCTGAAAATCCAATGTGACTTGGAGAAATTATGGCTAAAATATTGGCTGGGTATCATTTTTTCATCGATAAGGAAAATTTTATTAAAGAGAGAGGAAGAGAGGAGAAGAAAAATGGGGGAAAAACGAAGGAATGGACGAGAGATACATCCCTGAGAAAATTACCACCTTCATATGAAAACAATCGACTCCCAATCAAAATACAGGTCTAATAATTAAACTCCTTGAACAAAGGCATGTGAGAAAGCCATCTAAACATTAAAACACAAGGCCTATCCACCAGACTATCCAGGCGGGAGGCTACATTATCAAAAATTCTGAAGTTCCTTTCCCTCCAAATGGACCAGTAGGAAATGTGGGGAACACACTTCCATAAAACTCTCCCACATGGGGATAAGTCCTTGACTTTCATCTAGAACCAGCCCTCAAGGAGGTCTATCACCATACAAGGCAGCACCCAAGATCACTTAAATCTGAGGAAAGATTTTCATAGCAAGGCTGAGGTTTGGTGATGAAGGAGCAGAGTTTTGACAATTGGAAACGTATTAGTTAGTGATAGAATTTAACAATTTCAGAATTTTATTTTTTAGGAAGTCTAGTTTAAGTGAGAGTTATATAAGCCTGGAATGTAAACGCTATATATATGCTTTGAGACTTCCAAGTCATAATTTTATTATTGATTATTAAATGAAGATTGAATGAAGCAAATTGCAAAAGCTCTTGCAAGTGTGATTGGCTCCAACCCAAGGTACAATTGCTTTGAACCCTTGGTGTGATTGCCTAGGAAGCAACTGGTATAATATTGGTTGATAATCTTCTTGCTCCCCTAATATTACTTTTTAATCTCTTTGTTTTACTGCAGATTTTTGTTACAATCTTTTGTTCTTTTGTTCTTTTGTTCTTTTTTTTTTTTTTTTTTTTTGATACTTTTACAATCTTTTGTTCTTAAACCCATTATCAAATTCACTTATTTAATCCTCAAACCCTATGATTAAAAACTCTGTTTTATACATTAAATATGTATTTCTACCAAAAGCCTACTAAAATATTTAATCTCCTTGGTCTTACAACAGTTTGGTATTAGAAAACTAGATCATTCCCGTTTGGTCCTACATCAATAAATTACTTATGCTCTGTTATATGCTTAACTGCATATTGGTTTAGGCCATTAGATGAATTAAGTCTCATCCAAAGCAAAATTGATGTGGACAACATTAGTAAGCTTATGTATGCACCCCTACATAAGAGGGTTAGATTTAAATGCACATGTTATGTGGGGTTATTTAGGATCTTCTAAGGAGAGGGGGGTATGTGTCTATGTAATATGGCCAATAGTGCCAAGGTTTTGTTGGGTTTTCTTAGAAAGTAATCACGTCACTTAACTTTATCCCAAGTTTTCTAAGGTCAACACTTGTCCCTTTGGCTTGATTTTGGTGTCATTAGAGAGGTTATTCAGTTACCTTTCTAATGAGACCAAAATTGCGCAAATCCGAAGTGATTTGGGAAAGTTATGACCAAATTACTAAAGGGGTATCAGTGAGTGATGAGAATAGTGTTTTAGAAGGTTGTATTTTAGAAAGCCTTCAAGTTTAGTAATTTAAAATATATGAAAGTGTGGTATTTAGCAAATTTTAAGTTTAGTATGTCTAAGGCAACAAGTTTGAAGTTTTTAGTAGTTTTTAAATTAGGAAAGTAAGTTTTTAGAAGGTCTTAAGATTTAATAATACTTAGTCTCCAAGTTTAACTGTTTTAACAAGTTTCTAATTTTGTACTTTCTAATTTATATAGGTTGTAAGCCTATTTAAAGACATCCATCCTTATGAATTAAATCATTAAAGATTGATTAAACAAAGTGTGTTATTGACTGATTTCTCAAGGTAGCAATGAGTTGGTTCTTTCTCCCATCTAAGGGTAATGCCACTCTAGGCTCTCCTCTCTCTCCATCATGGGTTGTAGCACCCTAGGTGAAACCGTGAGTAACCTCACCCTCCCAACTTCTTTCATCTTCTTCTTTTAATATCCTCTATATTTTCTCTCTTCAGTTGATGCTAAAATTACCCTCCATAATTGAAGAGAAAGTTGTTAAGGGCGGCTTGGCCCAACGGTAAGGCTTACTGTTAGCGTCCCTGGTGGCGCGGGTTCAAGTCACGGAAACAGCCTC
>JAOXJP010010830.1:0-17823 GCA_025762735.1 Platanus orientalis | reverse complement strand
CTCTCTCTCTCTCTCTCTCTCTATATATATATATATATATATATATATATATATATATATATATATATATATAAAATGTGGGTTATTGGATTTTGAAATCTCTATACTTGAAAGGAATATTTCTATTACATTCCACCTTACGTACTTAAAAAATGAAAAAAATTATAAGTATGCATTTTTATTTAGTAGTTCAATGAAAAGACAAAACAATGCCCTTATTGTATCCCCATGGAATAATTCTTATGGTAAATAGAAGAGGATATCAAGATGGGATGGCTGTGGAGTTTACCGGTCCCAAAGGATCTTCGCCTGCTGACCTATGACCTGTTAAGGTCCTGTCTAATAGGTGGCAGGAGATGATTGGTGGGAAAAAATGAATTGCATTTTTCAAAAATTGTAATTCGGTTCCATTTAATAAACTCTTATTGAGTATGGCTTGTTGGCTTTTATTTAATGGCAAAGTGGATTTCCTGCAGCAACCCTGAAGCTCCAGGCATTAGGTAACACGTGGTGGAAAAAGTGAAAAAACCTAGAACTGAGTGCAAGATTCAGTGATTTGCTTTTTCCTACCACGTGTCTCCCAACGCTTGCTGCTTCAGGGTTGCTGCATGTGTTTTCGCTGAAGGAAGTCTGCTTTCCTTTGTAGCGTTTTGAATGTTTACAGCCTATATCAGCGGCGGGATGGGTATGACTTGATTGGATTTTGGGTTCCATTCAATAACCCAATATTGGGTTTGAAGCGTTGGCATTTATAATAGGATTTTGAATGCATACAAACTATTTCTTTGTTCTTTCTCTTCAATTTTTCTTGCTTTCATATTGAGCTACTCATTTATCTATTACCCCACCCTAACCCAGAATGTCTCTTGCCCTGGCCCCCATGCCTCATTAATGGGCTGGTTTAGATTTGGGTTAGGGTCAATCTGGAGCTGAACCTGAAGTCATTACCATCCCTTACATTGAACCCAATACCGGATCATTCCGGTAAAAAGAAAGCAATCAGCAATGTTGAATGAGAATCAAATATGTATTCATAAAAAGGAATTCCATTTTGGTTGTACACTGCCACGTGACCCTTCTTATGTCAATTAATTGATCCGAACCCACCACTTATCATTGATTGATCGCAATGAGAGACATGCTTCTTGTTTTGATTGGTGAACCATTTCATGTTGGACTAATGAGTTCCACCCAGTTTAAGAGCATTTCTTTATTTTTCCAAGATTTTATTAAAGATGAGCCCTGTTGGTCTTTATGGACAAATGTACTCAGTGGTTACCCTCTTTGGAAATTAGTACACCCACATGCATTGCCATTGAAGCTTGTTACTGCCTGAGGCTTTTTGCCACTTTAAGCCAAAAACCAGAAGGAGAGTTTGGCATGCTTACGAGCTTGCTCAGACCATAAAACAAGGTTCTGAATATGTCTGTAGCATCTGCAAACAGGACCTTGGTCATGTGATGTCAACACCCATTGGGTTGACAGCAAAATGCCCCGCGAATAAGCCATTCGTGAATGGCTCGTTTGATATGAAAGAGCGCAAGCGTAAGAGAGTAGTAAGGTTTTAGAAATCGTCATGTAAAGGAGAGACGAAATTCCTGAGTAAGGATTCACAAGCAGAGGAGAACTCTTGAGAGATGAAATGTATTCGTGAGTAAGAACTCACGAGTGAAGAAGCTGCTCCAACCTTCCTGTGCACTACAGCAGAACCCCCTGGGGAAACTATGGGTAGAAGACTCTGTGATTAGATTCTCTCTCTCTCTCTCTCTCTCATTGAAAATCATACAATTGTTGGAAACGGTTTTGAAACTGCTCAGATTTTAACAGATTTTACTGTGCCCAGATTTCGAATCCGAGTGGATGGGCATGTTTGAACCAAAATAAACGTGGGACTCACATATCTTTTGAGGCAGGTCCTATGGGTTCGTGTACATGTCAATGAGAATAACAATGACATATGGTTAAATGCTCAAAACCGCTAATGGGTGAATGATAAATTGTCTCTAAAGATGCCTAGTTTGAATACTAGTAAAACTGGAAAAAGGATGTGAAACTTAAATAGTCCCACATGGATTAGCCCATAAAACTTTGTGTGTTCACATACAATAATGTTGAACAACACACAATAATGTTGAACATAAGTTTGGGCCTTAAGGGACACCGTTGTTTTGTGAATGTGAGAGGACTTAACCAACATGGTCAGACCCATATATAAACACATGCGCACTGAACCGGGCCAGGTTGGAATATGGTTTTTAGGATCCCGATCCGGATAGATCCTAAATCATCCAATCAATCCGACTCCTTACCAGAATCTTAGATTATAGGATCGCAGTAGGATCTCATCCTGGATCGTAGGATGTTACAATCCTATGATCCGAAATCATCCAAGCAATCCTAATCAATTCTATTATGATCTTACAAAAAAACACTTGTTTTATAATTATAAAACACTAAAATTTAATAAAAAAATCCCTAATTATAAATACTAATTACTTAATTCAGATTTAACTATTAAAGAAAATAATATGTCCATATGACTCTTCCTATCCAAATTGTTCACATTGTTTTTTTTCTTCTATTGCAGAGTTCAATTGTTCAAGTTGAGCAGAGCCAACCAACCCTTGTACCTTATCCTATTCAGTTGCTCTTCAATTAAGATTTAAGAGTAGAACTCGTTACGATAGATCTAGACAATAGCAAAGCCAATGCTAGTTTGATTGGAATTATCATATTTTGATGATATCAGTTCATAGGTAGAGTTTCAAGTTGATTAGAGCCAACCACAATCATGTTTCTTGTTGCAAGGCAAATCTATCATATATGATGTGAAATGCCTTCCTTTGCAAGAACAATTAAAGAAGGAATGAGTTTCGTGAGTTTTGTTTTTAATTGTAGTAAAAAGGGATTAAAGTGTGAATTCGCTTAGTTAATTTAATATGTTTTGTTATTGTGGTGTTGGAATTTTGAAAACATTGTAATTTGATGCTTGGTAGCTAATTAATTTACTTTATAGGTAATTTTTTTTAGAAAAAATATAATATTTTCCTAGTTAATAGAGATAAAAAGTAAAGGAGTTGGACTAAGTTAAATTTTATTTATTTTCCTTTAATAATTTTAATGAATCTTTAACATGTATCATTATTACTGTGGTTTTTCCTTTTATTTCTAGTAGAAAGTAGAATCTTATGATCCTCGATCCGATCCATGAGGCCTCCCCACCGATCCTACATAGGATCTCGATTTTAACAACCTTGGTTGGATTTGGTCAATAATAAAAAATAAAATAATTTTTTTATTACTATTTTTTCTTTTGTTTTTTCTTGGATTCAGTTATGCCTATGGGGTGAATGGATAAAAAATGCTCACCTTAACGAATGTTAACCACTGCTCTTTGTCAGGCGGCGGGCACATCAGCGCCGAAAAGTGAATATGCGTCCCCCAAAAAAGTGAAAATCACTTTTCAATGCTGATGTGTCCACCCTTGACAAGGAGCAGTGATGAACGTTTGTTAAGGGAAGCGTTCATAAATCGATCTTGCCTATGGGGTGTGTCTATTTGTACGGATTTACAATTTTTCCCTTAGTGACTGTGTAGACCTAATAGACACATATGTGGCCATTAAATCACCCCTTTTGGCACATGTCTCTTCGTACAGACATGAAGGTGGCTATTAAAATGCACATATTAAACCCTTGTCTATTCTGAATAGACATGAATGTGGCTACAAAAATTCATCTTTCTGTTTTCGTGTCTGTTTGAACACCATAAGGTGTGTCTCTATGTCTGTTTCGAATAGACATGAACAAGTTTATAAAAAAATCGTCCCTCCTTCATTTTATTCACTAATTCCAAATCCAAATTCATAATATTCTATTTTAGACATCATAGAGGGTGTCCAAAATTAGACATATAGAGAGCATTATAGCATATTGTAAGAGAGAGAACAACACAAGTTTGATTCGCTAAGCACACACATTGTAGCGCTTCTTCTGTGTGTATAGATCGTTGTATCCTGGGAGGCAGACATCTGTGATGATCGTAAGCACCAATGCGATGGGCAAAATCTGTCTTATGGACATAGTGTCAAACACTAGCCTTGATCAATCCGGTACTGATTTATTGTCAATTCATCAAGTCAAGTAAGTCTTTTTTTTCATTTATTTTTTAAGTATATTATTTATATGAAATAAATACTTGTTGTTTATAGAATAGTGCATATCATACTTTATACATAGAATATAGAAACAACAACAACTAGTACTCTTGCTTAGAAAGAATTAGCCAGTGTTTTTGGATCTAAGCTTCACTGGTCTGATACTCTCATCAGCGAGTGATCACTTTGTAATGTTTGAGTAGCTTCCCTCTCAAGAACAGTGCTCTCATATGTGAGATAAAACCAACTTACTTGAGAGGTTTAAACTTGTCTTTAAAGGACATTATTGAGCTGTTATGCTGTCAGATTTCTTATAGAAATTAAAATACGTTAAATCATCACTTAGCAAAGTTTGAAAAGAAACCAACCTATCCTAAACTTGAGCAACTGTGAGGTTCATTCGTTTCCGTAAGATCGTGCAGTCTGTTGCGAGACAAAAGTTCTACCTGAGCTAAATTGTATCTCGGAGTTAGCTTTCCCTTACACAAATTGAGAGGCCTCGACTACCTTCTAGAAGTGGGAAAATGATGCCTTCTATAAGGGCTTTCAATAGGGCTGGGCTTGATTGAACAAAGATCAACCTGAACAATAACACTTGAGCCCAAGCCCGAATTCAGCCCAAGTTATTGTGCCCAAACTCGGCCCAATTTTATAAATTGGACTTTAGGCTTCATTTGGTCTAGCCCAAAGTTAACAACCCAGGGCCTAATTTTAAGTAGTTCAGGTTGAGTTCAAGCTAGGGCAAAATTACCCAAGCTCTTATTTGGGTCAAGGAACAAAGTTGTTCTATCTTGAAACAAGATCTAAGCTGAGGAAAAAAAATATAAAATAAAATAAAACAAGTTTTGTAACTGGAATGGATATTTTATGCAAAAAGAAAAAAGAAATAAAGATGTAGATTAAAAAAATCTTGGTTCTCAACTTTAAATTGGATTACCAAATGGAATTTTTGGGTTTGTAGCTTCAGATTATAAAACCATAAAGAAATATATTTATTCATAGGGTTATTTGATGGAGAAGCACTTTCATGGCTTGATATAAGGAACCAATACCATTTGAAGTGGATGAAATAGGAGGACAGAGAGATTGTGTGTGCATCCAACTTGCATTCATCCCCTTTTCCATTTTTTGAGTGGAGACATCTTGGATTTCATTAAATTCACCATTGAAGACAATACCGTTTTGAAGTGGATTTCTTTTTCATTTCATCTAATCATGATGTTGATGTTAACATATGTAAAGACTTCTTGGATTTCATTAAACCCACCATTAAAATTTGGGATTTAAGAACCAAGAAAAAAAAATTAAAAAGAAAAGAAAAGAACAAATGTGATTAGGGTCTGAGCTTACCACTGATAAAGAAATTTAACCTAAGAAATGGAGTAAAAGTTGCAGAGGCTCCCTCCTATGGAGTTTGAAGCCCAATTAGGGTTAAGGTTTCTCTTGCAATGGCAGATGGCTATCTTCTCTAATTGGGGACGATCGATAGAAGCGATGCAAGCAGACATAGCCAAACTTGCCTAGACACAACCAACCAACCATAAGAACTCTCAACTTTGTATTTTGTAAGAAGCAAGAGGGATGGGGGGGGGATGGGGCTGGGCTGGCTTACAAATCATATGATATGATTAGAACTACAAGGTTAGAGTCTATATCATAACCATATACTATTGGATTAGCTTTTAATCTGGCTGTATATATTTAACATATATTAGGTAGGGCCATCAATTGGGCTAAGTTAGCCTAAAGCCCGACTTTTCTGGCTCGAAATATTGGCTGGTTAGGTAAGTTGAACTCCAAGCTAAGTCAAGTTTGGACCTAGGGATTTAGGCCTGATTTACACAATCTACACGAACATTCTGTAATTTTAGTAAGGGGAGGAGGGGTTCAAGATTTACCTAGTATGAGATATCACAATGTTCTAGGAACCCACCCTAGATATTGTTTCATCAACAAGGCCAATGCGCAGGGGAAGGATTTAGTTTACCGATCCCTTGGCATCCCTACCACCAAGAGCACAGCCACTTGCAGATGCATATGAAGTTCCTAGTCAGCGGCATACCACGAGTGCGTGACATCCTTTGTGAGCGAATCTCTTCGCCCTATGCTTAGTTGAACCTAGTATCCCTATTCATATCAATAAATTCGTTGGCCAGCCCAGCCCAATCCTCCTCCCTCCCTCTTCCTTCTTACAGAATACAGAGTTGAAAGTTCTTATGGTTGGTTGGTTGGTTGTGTCTAGGAGAATTTGGTTGTGTCTTGCATGAGTTATATCAGAGAGCCATATGCCATTATAAGAGAAACCCTAACCATAATCAAGCTTTCAATTGAACTTTATAGGAGGGATCGTCTACTACTTCTACTCCATTTCTTAGGGGGTGGTTAATTTCTTTATCAGTGGATCCTAATCATATTTTTCTCCTTTCTTTTCTTTTTAAAATATTTTTCTTAGTTCTTTAATCCCAAATTTCAGTAGTGGCTGTCAACAAAATGAATCGACTACCCATTACCTATTTACATGTGTCCGACGGCCCAGAGTGTTTGGTTTGCTTCTCCCTTGGGTCTTAAATGTAATCCAGAGGAGCAGCATTCGATAATGGAATAGATGGAAAAAAATTATCCACCTCAGGCATTCCTAAGACAAAATCCATGGCTATTAAGCAAGAGTGTATATCTTTACTATGGAACATTTGGAAAAAAGGGAATGATGTTATTTTTAATCATATATTTTTTAATGTTTCTGATGTCATTTTGGCTCATCCCATAATGGTGAAGGAGATACAAGAAATGGGTGCTAATGAAAGTGCACCTCCTTTTTTAAAAAGTAATAACTCCGGTTAAGCCTTTATGAGGAGTTGATATCGTCTTCTATAGCTTGAAGTATGGTAAAGTCTGGCATCATCTACAGTGTGACATGTACCCCTAAAAAGTGCAAAAAAAATAAATTTTGATTGATCATTATCACTTTTTGGTAGGTGATTTCAAATTTTTTGGGATATGTGTCATACGGTGAATCAATAAGAATTCTTCTTTTTCTAAATTTCTTCATACCAAAATTACTCATATATGATACAATTGTTGTATACTTCAAACAGTCAGAGAATGTGGGTAGGTATCTAATATATGGAAGAGAGAGAAGAATTGAAAAAAAATAAAAATAAATCAAATACAAGATAGTATCATATTGTCCTTTTGATATTTGGTTTGGGTTGAGAGGGCATTTCATATAAAAGAAAACATGAAAAAACATAAACAAGTTTTTTTATAGAAAAAATATAAACAATCCCATTACAATACATGGTGGGCCACACAATTAATGTGAACCGGGGATCGAATTGAAGTGTGACCAATCCAAAGGACCAGTTATGTGATAGTGGTCCAATATTACATATGCCTTACGATTAAATTTAATAGTCAAAATCAAATGATAGCCGTATGGTTCTAATTCATGGTACGTAGAGACTAAGAGCATGAGACAACCATTAGGTGTCTAAAGCATTTTTATTATGCAATTCTGTGGGGTATAAGAAATTAAGAATACCCACACACTCGCCAATCACGGAAACATTGGTTAGAGGTTTTGGAAAATGCCAACCTTCTGCCTGACTGATTTATTTGGTTAGATGGTTAACCTGAACTTGAAAAGGAAAAATCCAGGCAGGTTGACCTTTCTACTTGTCAAGAAGTACGTCATCTTATGATCATAGGAGAAATAATACCTAACCCTGAAGATGTTTCAAATCTTTTGGATTGTTTGTTCAAAAACTACGATCTTTGGTTTTCGAACTGAATCATTTCCTTGTATCAGAGAAGAGCTTTGGTTACTTGTTCCATTTTTTTGTTTAAAATTTGTTTTAGCACACTGCTAAAGAGACTCCTCTTCATGGTCTATCCGTCTATATATCTATTTAGAATCAACATAAGAAAGCCCTTGGGCTACCTTAGAGTTCCCTTAATTTCGAATGCCACATCAAGGAGTGGCAATTTTTCATAGCATTTTTCTTTTGTTTATCTCCACCATTACAATTTCAACCGAAAGTTTCACATTAAACGTGATGACCACGTATTAGATCTCGAAAACCAAAAAAGTGAAGCCCACATGACTTCTTTTTCTTTTTCTTTCTCTTCATTTTCAAGAACATACTGATCCATCAAACTGGGTGAATGTGAATGAATTGGAGAAGGTTGTGCTCAACGTTTTATTTGATGCAAGAGGTAAAGGAAGTCATGGTTTCTTGTAACTCTCTCGATAAGCAGTCCAATTAAATAATGTCACATTCGTTTTTTCAAAGTCCATCCAAAATTAATCAAGTCAAAGTCAGCAACTAATTGCATTAATCATCAAATGGCTGAATGAGTTGTAAGAAAACCCAGGTTTCCAAGAACATGGCTGCAAACAGAATGTTCATGAGTTCTACCTTGCATTCCCTTGTATAGTTTCCTAGCTAACCCATTTTCTTTATTCCTTGACTAAGCGACAACTAATCGATGGAAAATCATAACTCAAGTGAAGAAAATCAACCATTGATGACCATAACAGACTTGTATTCCATGTCTAGACCGTTTATTTTCCAATTGAGAAGCCATTTCTACAATTCAAAATGTACACTGTCCTCGCTGTCAAGGGATAAAAAAAGAAGAGCATCCCTGTCATGGGAGAGGAAGAGAAAGAAGGAAAGAGGAAAATAAATTAGGCTAGGTGGCCAGTTTGCTTCACCTCATGTGTAAAAATATAATTAGGTTTTGGTGAACATTCAGAGAGTAACACTTGTATAAAGGTGGTGGTAATTAATATGATGAAAGTAGGAGAAAGAGTAACATTGTATATGTGATAATCGAGGAAGGAGTGGTTGGGCTAATTTTTGTGTGGCTCAGCTGGACCAAGAAGTAATCTTTTTTTTTTTTTATCAAAAAATCAGTATTTTTTAATTCTGTTATTAATATATAACATACGTGAATAAGGATAGTTATTAACTTATTACTAAAAAAACAAAGTTTCCAGCTAAGAAGCTTAGACAACTTTAGAGCAAGAGTCACGGGCATGAGGGTGTGGAATAGAATATAGAATTTGTGCATGAAAGTCAAGAAGTAATAATAATCGTAAATGGAGATGAAACCTGGCATTGAACGCGGGGAACTTTCACAGCCCAGGCCCCATGCGACCTCCTCTATATAAATGAGTGGGTGACATAGGGGCTAGTGTAAGAGAGGAGATGAGAGGGGTAAGGGGGGGTTCAGGGGCTTTCAAGCTCTTGCTGGTGCTTCTTGCTTTGGGAGCTTGGGAGGCGAGAATGGCAGGAGCAGAGTTGAGTGCAAGCGAATGCAAGGAGGAGAGGAGGCTCGGGGTTAATGCCTGCAAGCCGGTGGTGTATGGAAAGCTTCCCACACCTGAGTGTTGCCAGCGTGTGAGGGTGAGCCATGTCGAGTGTGTGTGCCCTGTAATCACACCCAAGTTGGCAGCCCTCATTGATGTCAATCGAGCCATACGGCTTATTGAAGGTTGTGGAAGAAGGGTTCCTCGTCACTTCAAGTGTGGGAGTAAGCTCTCTCTCTCTCTCAAAGAATAATGCATTCATAACCAGTTGATTTGATAAACTAATACTTATGTAGGGCTGTCAATCGGGCCGAGGTCTGTCCAAACTCAACCCGAAATGTTTTACCCAAGCCCGAATTTGATTTGAATAAAACTTTGGGCCTAAAAGGTGGACTCAAACTCAGCCCGTTTTAAAACAAATGGGGTTCAAGCCGTGTTCAAGCTGCCTGAATAAAACTTTTTCCTTAATCTTTGGATTGATTTTAAGCCCATAATTTCTCCTAAATGCATATTATATGATTTTTTTTTAACAGTTGACACTTGAGCTATTTGATGATAGTAAATTTGATAAAATATATAGATCCAAAGAGAATAAATAATATATGTAGAGACCTAATATCATAGTATATAAATAAAATTATTATTTGCTAATTAGTTCAGGCTGGATTGAGCTGGGCCTCTAGCTGAAATTGAGCCTCCCAAACCTGATCCAAATAAAACTTTGGGCCTAAAAATTAGGCCCAAACTCAACCCAGCCAGAAATTTGACTGGCCCAACCCAATTATTTTTCTGGCCAAACATGTCAGGCTTCAGACCAGCCCAGCCCAATTGACAGCCTTATACTTACGTTGGGGATGATCAAAGCCTGAGGTTCTTATTTGTTCAATAGAACACAAGGCAGTGGCATTCCATGCAGTGCTTAATTAGGAGACCTCTTGTGTGGTATACTTAATAAGAGAATGCAGAAGATGGGTTGTTCCACTTCCAACCTAAGCTTTAGGGTCAATTAAATGATGAATTATGTTGTATCTTAATAGATAAGGACTTGGCTAATTGATTTCTTGTTTGCAGGTATCACTACTCCGTGAAAAATAAAAGTGGGATTGATGTTATACCCTTCAACTGCTTAGCTAATAATGGAGGTCGTTACTCTTTAATGTTTTGTCCTAAGAATGTGTGAGAGAGAGAGAAATTTTATATAAGGTTTTATTAATCAATTATCAAATTTCCTAGTTATGAATAATTAATTACCTCATGTTACTTCTCTTTTCCCTCTTCTCTTTTTTCTTTCTTTCTATATATATAATATATATAAAGAAAAAAAAAGTTACTCGTATGTATAAAAATAGAGTTTACAAGGTTAAAACCATAAAAAAAGTGTTTAAATAAACATTTGCTCCCAGGCTATTTAAAAGAGACACCAAATTCAAAAAACCATCACTTGCCAACCTCTGGTGTGGAGACATGGAGAAACTTACTATTTTGGCTATTGTAGTTCCTTTCCCTAAAAATAGATGAACAATTGTTGGTGTAATTGCGATGCCACCAGCTTGGTCATTATCTTGTTAGTGGCTAGTGAATGCATGCATTGGGCTTCCTTTCCCAAAACCCCTTTCCTTCTCCAAAGTGCTAGTTTTGTGAGTGGGAGACAAAGGGTCTGTTTGGGAACCTTCTAAAGAATGCATTCTATCCATTTTTAATTCCAAAAATAAAATAAAATAATGAAAAATTGATGTTTGGATACACGGAATGCATTCTTAGAATAGCTCCAAATTTCACATTCTAGCAACATTTTTTGGTACTAAAAATGGTAGTGCCAAAAAAACAAATAATGAATTCTTTGAGTTCGCACATGAGACCCGATGAACAAACTTATAACATTGACTCCTCACATCCACATCAAAGGAAAACCTTATGCAAAAAAGATAGGAAAAACAACCTTGTTGAAATGGAAATTTATGAATATACGTGAATTAACCAAATTATCCTTAGCACACTGGTAGCACCTAATTTTGGCCTAGAGTGTAGAGGTTTCTTTCAATCGCAGGACTAACTCTCTAGAATGTACTTTAGGCATCCTAGGAAACCGAGGTGGTTAAAGAACCTCCCTTTTTAAGCCATTCCTATTCTTTCTTAATTTGGCTCTCTAGACTCTGAATTTTTTCCGAAGATCCTTATAGGACCCACATTCTTCGTCTTCATATTTTTCCTTCTGACCTTATCGTTTTCTGCATAGTTGTCCCAAGTTCGATTACATCTGCTTTGAAAATTATGATTTTACCTCTCATCAAAGATTAACCACTGAATTTTATTGTATAAGCATTAGACAACCAATTGGGTGTCACGAATGCATCTAGAGCAATCCAAAACCCTGAAATAAAGTGTTTGATCATCAAATTCTATCGTATTATGTTCCGGTGAATCTCAGCCCTTGCAAACTCTTTCAAAATCTCATCAAAAGAAATTTTGGATGATCAATATGACATCATAGATGTGTTCAGAATGACCCAAAAGCCTACAATAGAGGGTCTGATTATTCAAACTTGAAAAATCAAGTCTCAGTGAATCTTGACATTTTATTTGAAATCTTTCAAATTCTTAGCAAGATTCACATTAGATGGTCATTCAAACACATCATAGATGGATCTGGCATGCCTCGAAACCTTAGGGTAGTGGACACAACTTTCAGAGACCATTCATAAGCCTTTTATCACACCATGTCAAATCTTGACCGTCCGATCGAGTACCTTGAGATCTCAAATCAAAAATCTGATCCCACCAAGATGATCAATGCCATAAAATTATTCAAGGTAGGGGGGATCAAAATGACCAAATATGGGTGTAGAGAAGTGTAACGCAGGTATATTGAGTTAAGATACACCACAAAACACAAAAGCTTAAGCTCAAACACACCCTTAGCCTAGATAAAACATGTCTAAACATTTCTTAAACCATAAATCCAAACAATCCTGAATTTGACCCAAACCCTTGACCAAGTCCGGCCTTGATCTATGACACCAAATACCACATGAGATGATCCATTTTTCATTTTTGAAGCAAAGATGGGGGGCACATGGCTAGATCTCCACCCTCCATTTTATTTGAAATGATGCCTAATTTGATAAAAGCCATGTGTCACCTTCTCCCTAAATCATACAATTTAAAAGTATATATATGCCAAAATTGAGAGAGAACCCTTCCACTCGTTTTGGCTAAAATAGATTCTATTTTTGCACCTAAATCATGAACCTAGTCTAAGATCTTGGCAAAAAAGGGGATCTCTATCTACATAAAAATCTCTTATTTTCATTTTCTCCCTCACCTAAATTAGCAACACCATCGAACCATTCTAATCATGCATATTCTGCTCCTCAAAACTCTATAAATAAAATGTCATCCCCCTTAACTCTTCCATGGAAAAACCCCCTAAAAATACACAAAAGCTCTCTCTCTCTACAATGTCGAAATACACACACTCTCTCTCTCCCTGCAAAATCAAAACACTCTAAGACCCGTTCTCTCTCCCAGCTTTTTTTTTTCCTCATTCACATTTCTACTTCTAAAAATAAATAAATCAATCAAACATCTAAAAGAAGTGTTACCTGTTTGTAAAAGAGAGTTCCACATTTCAAGAGTGCAACATTCAAAGAGGTATGTATGTCTAATTATTTTATTTCATTTTATTTATTCTTAATATGCTTAATAGTACCAATTTTTTTAGTTGTGTACATAATCTGATTTGGGCAAAGGATCAGCTCAAGCAAGATTTCCTCAAGTATGCATAAGCATCTTGCTCAAGTTGTCATATAGCATAAAAAGGAAGGCAAAATCAGAAGCTATACTAGGGTTTGATTTCTTTCTCTTTTTTGTTTTACGTGGCAGCTCAAGCAAGATTGCTTGCGGATGCTTGTGGAAACCTTGCTTGAGCTGATCTTTTCCCTCTGATTTGTCATGTGCTTAATTCTTTGTAATCAAGCATTTATCTATATGAGTTTATAAATGTGCATGTGGTTTATTTGATGATTAATATAAATCATTTATTAGCATGTGTATATTAGATTTAATGTTTATTGTCATGTTTTTAGTATTATTTATTTATTAATAATTTATTTATATGTATAATCATTAACATTTCTTATTCTAATGTTTAATTTCCTCATGTTACTCCTTTTTTTTTTCTTTTTTTTTTTTTTGGTAACCAATCTAATGCCTATGCTCATACATGTATTTCCTTTATGCTCATTTTATTTTTCATGCAGTGAATTCATTAATGCTTGCCTTTTCATTATCTTCACACTAACACCTTCATCATACCATCAACTTTGTTTATTCCTTTCTTTGTTTTCTTCTTTTTCTCTTGTTGTATATATATATATGTTTTCTTCTTTAGATTTGGTAACCAAAATGGATTGAACCCAACTTTGTGAGCTGGTTATTTATCTCTTTTTTAATCTTTTTTTTTCTTTTCTTTATATATTTGTAATTGTCTGTGTATTACATCTTGTACATATATTGTGCATTGATCATTTTGCCTTTAGTTTTTGACAAGGGTAAGCGGCTTAAGGTACGCTTCCTACTCCTTTTCTTTATTTTTATTTTTTATTTAGATAGCATGTTTAAGTAGATGACTTGTTTATAGACTAAACTTTTAAAAATATATATGTTTTAATTACACTTAATACACAGACACTACTAGTTAGTAGGTTAAACCACATTGCACATGCATGACACAATTTGGTAAAATAAAATTCACCTATATACATACCACGCATAGAACACTAGAGTTGAACCGGTTCAAGTAGGTAACCGCATATACAGGTGGACAGGGTACCTAACACCTTTCCTGGTCCATAACCCAACCACTTACCCAGAAACTTCTACGTTGACCATCCAAAATGGAGTTAAACATTTCAAAATCAATTTTTGAAATAAAAATGATTTTGTTTTTAAAAATAGATATTCAGTCACATCTTAAAAAGTACTGATGATGATCTAAGTCATTGTGGGTTAGGCCCATGCTAAGTAGACCCATTTTTCTAAAAGGCCCACCTATCGTGCGAAAAACCGAAGCTCATAGAATGACGACTAATTAGTTCAAACCAAAATAAAACCTATTAAAAAATAGGATCTAAATGGTCATCTACTTACATGTGTAGGCTCTTTTTTTCAATATATGATTGTGTTATAACTAAATTCATTGCTTTATTTTTTCTTTAATAATTAACTTAGATTTCTTGAACACCGAACAATTGAGCATGTATGCTATGTTTGTTAATTTATATTTCAAACTAGTCTAGGATCAATTAGGAGTACAATATGCAAGGTGCAATCATGACAGAGCATCTCACATGCTAACTGGTTCACTCTGGCACCTATTAGGAGTGAGGTGGACACTAGTACTCATGGACCAGCACAACTCAAACTGAGCTAAAGTCGAACTCCATTTAAGGGCCACCCACCGATGCCTAGGAATGATTGTATTTGGCCATGGTCAAGTGGGAGGTCCCAAACACAACCTAGTTCAATGAGCCTAACAACATGCATTAGACATCAACCAGGCTAGTTATAGGACATAAACTTCGCTTATCATTAGAAATTTGGGTCAGAGAAAACCCTCTCTCTATTTGTTTGAACTTATATGAAGTGTAGATGGTCCAAGTCCTTTTTTGTCTTTCTTCTTCACATAATTTTTAAAAGTTTTCATTTGTTTTCAAGTTTTCTAAAATCACACTTGGTAAACATTCACATAGGTGATAAAATTGAACTTGTTTGCACCTAAATCTAGTGTACCTAAGATCAACCAATCTGATTTTGACCAATCCAAAACTCATAGGCTTAAAGATAGCCCAAAATCAACAAAAAACTTGAACCAATTTAGATTAAAGTTGGCTAAACTAAGCCATCTTCCATCCAAGTCAAGTTAACCAAAATTGAAGTATTCCGCCTTAAGTCAGCCTAAATTTCTTAAAAAGTTTGTTCCTTTGATTTAAGAAAGTCTAGTATGGATCTATACAAGTCATACTAAGTTAAACTAGACTTATTCAAATTAAGTTAACCCAAACCAAGCAAGCCTAACCAAGTCGACTTAGGTCAAACCTAATAGAATTAGGCCATCCTTGACAAACCTAACCAAAATCAAACCTTCTTAAATTCCATCCACTCAATCCTAATAAATTAAATCATCCCAAACCAAGCTACCCTAAATAAAACCAATCCAAACAAAGTTAACTCAAACCAGATTAATTCAACCTTAATTGAAATAGCTCCAACCAAATCATCTTAAAACTAAACCAAACCAACCCAAACTAGGCTAATCTAAAATGAATCAAACAAATAGGGTTAATTCGAAAAGACATTCAAACCAAACTCAGTCCAATCAACTCAACCTTAAACGATTAACCCTCAAAACAACCCTAACTACAATCAAGTAAAACAAACACAGTCTTAAACAACTTGCAAAAGACTATAACACTAAATAACAAACTAACCCAAACTAAGTGAACCTAAACCAAATCCATTCAAACGACATTGACCTAAAGCAAATCAATTCATACTAAACAAATTTGAACCAAATAAAACAAATTAAAATCAATTCAAACCAAATTAATTAAACCAATATAAAGCCAAATCAATTTTAATCGAATCAAGTCAACCTTAAATTAAGATTAAGTCAAACCGAAACAACCCAATTCGGATCGAGTTAACCCAAAATGGGTCAACCATGATTAAAATCAATTCAAACCAAATTATTTGAATCAAATTAAATATTTTAAATGAATCAACTTAAATTGTACCAACCTAAGTAAAGTCATCCAGTAAAAAAATAACCTGAATTGATCAAGACAACTAAAACCAAAATCACTCAAATTAAGGCAACCTGAACCAATCAACTTTAATGGTAATAAACTAACTAAAGACATGAACCAAATCATCAAGCATCACTACCACTACTAAGGACACAACATGTCATTTTTTATGTTTATTTTTTTATATTTTATTTTTTTTAAAGACTTGGATCTTAGGACGTATTTTTTTCCTTTTTTTTCGAGTACAAGTTTTGTTAATTTTTAGGACATGGATCTCGACTTTGGATTCTTTTTTTCCTTTTCTTCATTTTTTTTAATATTTTATAAAGTTTCAAATACCAATGATAATAATTGTAATAACATAGGTTAGTCAGTGTGATTAAAACAAAGGTTACCTAATAGACCCAGTACTTGTACAAATCTTGTATTTTGCAACAATGGAAAGTGAGAATTTACGAAGTATCTCTGAAGTCAAATCACAGCCCAAAGTCTCAAGAGTGTCGAGCATAAGATCATCAAGGAAAGCTTCTATTGTGGTCCAAGCATCCTATCCCTATGTCAATATTTACCAAGGGACAACACAAGCTCAACTAATCCCCCAAATGACATGCTTGATGATCCCTTCCATTGATTCATCTCCTCTACATCCGTTTCCAACTGCACCTCCAACGGCATCCTTAAACCATATTTGTTTCAATCTTAGATTGCATCCATGGAAGACATTTCTAGAGAAGATGAGCCGAGAACCCAATGAAAGCATAGAAGATTATATCCTTAGTTGAAGACAAGGTGCAGCTAGCCTGAATGTGCTATAAAGGATGACAAAGTAGTAGAAATATTTTTGAAGACTCTAGGCACAAACTATCAAGTGATGTTAACTTGAATGCATTCGGATTTTAAAACCATTGTCAAAGTTGTTACAAGGATTGAGAAAACAATCAAAGATGATTTGATTAAAGACATTGATGGAAAATCAAACATTACTCCAAGGCCAACCTTCTTTAAACCCCTTGCCATGTCTCCTGTATTTCAACCCATCTTTAACCCCCAAATGCACTCGACTCAATCTTAGTTTTAATATAATTTTGTGTTACCCTTAATCCAACCCACTTAGAAAAATGTCTTACCCACTCAACAATCTCTTACTACTTCCCAGCAATAACTGAAGAGAAAAGGAAGGGAGTTGACTCCACTTCCCTGTACCCTCACTCACATGTTAACTTTTTTTGTTAAACATGTATAACTTCAATTGCTCCCTCCAAGCCCTCCTCCTATCCTTGTACCCCAATATCCAATGTTTAATAAAATCATTCATTTCCATGATGTCCAAATGGCTCGAGGTTGAAGACAAAGCATGGAGTGATATGAAGTCTAGCACTTAATGGTGGGAAAAATGATAATATCACTTTTTTATTTTAGTTACCAAAATGTAAAAGGAACTACGATTGACTTGATCCTAGTCACTCTTGTTATCAGGTACATATACAAATATATATATATATATATATATATATATATATTTGGGTCCATTTACACATGATGTAAGC
>JAOXJP010010819.1:0-11124 GCA_025762735.1 Platanus orientalis | reverse complement strand
GTTGTATTTCTTATATTCATGTTGATGTTAATTAGGGAAACAAGTTAGATGTGAAGTCAAAGAAGTGTGCTTGCATTGATTATGGTTCTGATGAGTTTGTATATCGGTTTTGGAACAATGAAACCGGAAAGTCATCTAAAGTAGATATGTAGTATTCAATGAAAAGAAAATGTATAAATACTAGGTATAAGAGCATTAAGGCAGTAAGGAGTTTGTGGAACTTGAGGAGAATTCTGAGGGTGAAGAATAAGAAGTTGAAGGCATTGAGATGCTAGAAGAAAACTAGTAGACAGAGCGTTGAACACCTACTCTCGATTTAAGGTCTTTAAGAGCACCTAAGCCCACGCAACGATTTTTTCATTCGTTGTACTATTTGTTGTTGACAGATGGGGGTGAATTGGAATGCTATGATGAAGCATTGGAACTTGATGCAAGAACTGAGTGGGAGCATGTCATGGATGAGGAGGTGACGTCCTTGATTACAAACCAGACATGAGATTTAGTTCCAATACTCAAAGAGAAGAAGACACTGGACAACAAATGGGTGTACAGGTTGAAGGAAGATCATGATGAAAGCAAAAGATACAAGGCCTAGATAGTTGTGAAATGGTGTCAATAAAGGAAATATGTTGACTGTTCTGAACTATTTTCTCCGGTTGTGAATATGACCACCATTGGAGTGGTGCTAAGCATTGTGGTAGTGAAATATCTACATTTTGAGCAATTAGATGGGAAGACAACTTTTCTCTATGGTGACTTAGAAGAAAACATCTACATGCAGTAGCCACAAGGACAAGGGGAGCTTATATGGGTTGAAGCAAGCCCCAAGGCAATGATACCTCAAGTTTGACAACTTTATGTTGGAAAATGGGTATAAAGGATGCTATGACTACCGTTATTGTTATCAGAAAACCTTTGATGATGAATATATTATATTACTCTTGTATGTAGATTATATACTTGTGGCAGGTTCAAGCATACATGAGATAAACTACTTGAAGGAGTAGTTGTGGAAAGAGTTTGAGATAGAGGACTTGGGAGCAACTAAATTGATTCTTGGAATAAGAATCACAAGAGATAGAAAGAACCATGAGTTGAGGTTGTCTCAGGTAGAGTATGTAGAAAAGGTTTTTCACAAATTCAACATGCAGGATGCGAAGCTAGTTAATACCCAATTGGCTAATGATTTTAGACTCTTCAAGGAAGATTCTCTTAAAATTGAAAGTGAGGAGGATTATATGTCTAGGGTTCCATATGCTTTAACGGTGGACAACTTGATCTATGCTGAGATTAGTATAAAACTAGATATAGATCAAATAGTGGGAGTTGTGAGCAGATTCATGAGCAAACCCAGAAGGATGTATTGAGAGATGATTAAATTGGTCTTGAGATACTTAAGAGGGACCACTAACACAACTTGAGTTTTGGAGGGAAGGAGGTCCAACTACATGGATATTTAGATTCAGACTTGTTAGGAAATAAAGAAAAGAGGAGCACGATGTGGTATGTGTTTACCTTGGTGGACACAACAGTCAGTTGGGTGTCTTAACTATAGAAGGTAGTTGCGCTTTCCTCAATGGAAGCGGAATACATTGTAGTGACGGAGGCTAGCAAGGAACTGATTTGGTTGAAAAACCTGATGGAAGAGCGAGGAAAGAAGTAAGAGAACAACAAGTTATTTAGTGATGACCAGAGCGTTATTCATCTCGCGAAGAATTTAGCATTTCATGCAAGGATGAGGCACATTGATAGGAGGTACCACTTCATAAGGTTTCTCTTGGAGGAACAAGTTCTGAAGTTGGAAAAGATTTGTATGGATGAAAATCCAATAGACATACTTATTAAGGTGGTGCCAGTTCAGAAACTGGAGCTTGGCAAAGCTCCAATTGGTCTCATGAATAAAGATGAAGAAGAGTCGTAAAAGATTCACAGGAAAGGAAGAGGTCTCATCATAGGTGCAAGATATAGACAACATGAAGGACATTAGTTTTCAAATGGGAGATTGTTGTTGTGGAGCTTGATGTGGGAGAAGACACATAAAGGAGAATTGTACATGATAGTTTGGACCGGTCCAACTGGGCCTAGACCGATTTGCCAATAAGGGTGGATCGGTTTAGGGGAGTTCGGGTGTTGTGCAGGAGAACCTTTAGAAGCGAGGTGGACCAATCGTCATGTTTGGCGGATCGGTTCGACAGTAACTTTTTTTTATGTGAATTTTTAGAAGGTCCATAGGAGAGTGGGACTCTTCCCCTGCTCGACCTCTATAATGTATTTAAGCAATCTATTATTGTCTAGGGTTTGTATGAGAGAAAAAAGAGTGAGAAACTTGTGGTTTGTGAGAGATTGAGAGAGAACTCTTGTGTTCTTCCAAAGATAGTGAAATTTTCTTTGTGACTCTGGTTTTTCTCCAACTTGGGATTTTTCACGTAAATCTTGTGTTTTGTGGTGTGCTTGTGGTTTGATTTGTTTTTGATTGTTATTGCTTTTATCTTGTTTGATTTGATTGGTAGGCTTTTGGCATAATCCACAACAATTCTCCACCTCCCTGTGGATGTGTGACAAGGAGCTCGATTCTTGTATGATGGGCGTGGTATAGTTCTCCACTGTGGAGTCAATTAATGAGTACCTGTCACAGGACGATATAGATGGATCTAAAGCCGACATTTGGGGCTTTTTTTATTGAATCTCATTAGAAAGGCTCTGTGTACTTGGTTGATTATACATCTTCCACCAATGATGGACCTGATGGTGAGAAAGTCTCTTAGAATTGCTTTTCTGTGGAGGTGATACCGAACACCCAAAGTATTCCTGTTTCAAACCCCAGGTCACCCAAAGGTATGACCAGTCTTTTTAATTCCAAATTACATAAATCTGCTCCCCCTTGTTATCCTTCTTCTACAAGTCCCATCTCTGAGCAAGACTCTTAATCTATAAGAATGATGGAATGCCAGGCAATGGTGGTAGGAGGTGATATTGTGGAAGATTGGGAAGAGTCAGAGGATGTGGACCTAAGCAAAAGAGAAGAAGTGGACATGCTCATAGACAAGGTGGGGTTTATAGTAAGTGACAGTGATGGGAGCAAGGCTAAACTTTCAAAATATCTAAGACTTTCAGGTGGGAAAAGACAGGGGAAGAAAGTGGATAAAGGTTCCAGGGAGCTTTAGAAGCTGAATTGTGATATGAATGATGGTACTATGGGAGAACTGGAGGAGAAGTCAAAAGATTTGGCTGGGTTTTGTCTTCAAAAGTTAAGCAATGAAGCTTTTATCTTCGAACGTGAGAGGGCTAGGTGGTTTGGATAAGAGGAGATTGGTTTGGGGAATCTATTCAAAGGTGCCATCCAGATGTTGTGGTGATTCAAGAGACCAAAAAAAAGTGTTATCTATATGAGGTTGGTTTGATGGTCATTGGGATTCGATTTGACGTAGTGGTATGCGATGCCTGCCATAGATATGGTGGGGGGGGGTTTTGTGTGCTTGAAATCCAATTAATGTGGGGAAAATAAATGAAGGAATTGGGATTTTTTTCCATTTCTATTATTTTTAAAGTCCTCCATTCGGGTTGGGAATGGATGTTTATGGGAGTTTATGGGACGGCTTCATCTTCTAATCGAGACTTGTTTTGGGATGAGCTTAAGAATGTGACGGCGGGGTGGCAAGGGCCATGGTTGGTGGGAGGTGATTTTAATGTCATTTGTTTTTCTCATGAGAAGAATACAGAAGGAAGAATCACAAGAAGTATGAGAGACTTCAAGGAGTTTCTTCAGATGATAGATCTTCGGGTTATCCCCCTTTCTAATGCTAAGTACACTTAGACGAATGGGCAAGAGAATCTGATAAGGAATAGGTTGGACAGGTTCTTGGTTTCGGGGGATTGGGAGGATGTCTACCCTAATTATGTCCAAGAAGTGCTTCCAAAGCTAACGTCCGATCATTGGCTAGTTTGGTTGCATACTATGATTTAAAGCTTCGGTCCTAAACCCTTTAGATTTGAGAACATATGGGTTATTCATCCTACCTTTAAGGGGTTGGTCCATAATTGGTGGCAGGAGTGCAATGTAGGTGGTTGGAGTGGATTTTGCTTTATGAACAAGCTTTTTCATGTAAGAAGGAAGTTGGTGCAGTGGAATCGAACAACTTTTGGATTGCTAAATGAGAATAAGAATAAGCTGTATGCGGAGTTACAACACATTGATACGTATCGATGGTAGCTTGGAGGACGAGGATGCCTTGTCTGATGATTTAAGAGACAAAGGAAGGGAGGTTATGTATGATTTGGTGTGGATTTTAAAAACTGAGGAGATAGTCTGGCATCAAATAGCGAAGTGTAATGTGATTAAGGAAGGGGATGGGAATACGAGCTATTTCCATAAGGTTGCAAATGGGTGGAAATGGAAAAAATTTGGTCTTTAGCATGGTGATGGGGAAGTAGTCACGAACTTTGAATCTATTGCTAATGATGCCATCTCTTTTTATGAGAATTTGTACAAGAACGAACCCTTTGAGCATCCCCGCATTGATAATTTGTTTGGTCCTCAGCTCCCTAGTGATCTTGTTAACAAGCTTGAGAAGCCTTTTGGTGAGGAGGAAATCAAGGAGGCTATTTTTGGGATAAATGGTGCCAAAGCTTTAGGCCCAAATGCTTTTTTAATGTTTTTCTTTCAAGAATGCTGGGGTATTATCAAAGATGATTTGCTAAAGGCATTTGGAGCATTTTTTATTGACATCTACCTTTGTGTGTCTCATTCCAAAGAAAGAAGGTGCTAGGGAAATGGGAGAATATCGGCTTATTAGTTTGGTGAGTAGCTTATATAAGATTATTTCCAAAGTTCTTTCTTAGCAATTACGACAGGTAATGGAATGAGTGGTGTCCTCTACTCAGAGTGGCTTTATTCAACAAAGGCAGATTGTGGACAGCATGTTGATAGCTAGTGAACATGTGGATTGAGAAAGAGATCTCGAGCAAAAGGGGTGGTGTGCAAGCTAGATATCGAAAAAGCTTATGATATAGTTGATTGGTATTTAAGGAAAAAGGGCTTTGGGAAAAGATGGATTAGATGGATGGAATGGTGCATTAGTGGCCCCCATTTCTCTATGTTGGTGAATGGGACTTCCAAAGGGTTTCTTAAATCTTCTAGGGGTCTAAGGCAAGGGATCCCTTGTCACCCTTTTTATTTTCTTTTGAGGCAGATGGTTTAAGTGCTATTTTAAGGAAGGTAGAGTTGGCTCATCTCGTAGAAGGCTTTGTTAATGAGGGATTATAACATTATGGTTTCTCATTTGCAATTTGTGGATGACATTGTTCTTTTTCTCAAGGCCAAGGCGAAGAACATATAAAATGTGAAGCTTTGCCTAGCATTTTTTAGGTGATTTCGGGATTAAAGGTGAACCTGAAAAAATCTTGTGTGGGTAGTCATGTGACGGATGATTCCTTAGTGGAGATGGCTGGGAGTATGGGGTGTGAAGTGGGAAGGTGGCCCTAAAGTATCTTGGTGTGCCTCTTGGTGGTAACCCAAAATTTGTTACATTCTAGGACCCGATGATGGTAAAAGTATCTAAGAAGTTAGGTTGTTTGAAGCTGTCATACATATGGCAGGGAGAATTACCTTGATCAAGGCATTGTTGGCCAATATTCTAGTGTATGACATGTATTCATTTAAAATGCTGAGCAAGGTGATAAGAGCTCTTGAGAAATATCAATGGAATTTTTTGTGGGAGGGTGGTAAACAAAAGAAGGATCATCTTGTGACATGGGAAATAGTGGTGAAAACCAAAGAGCAAGGGGGGGGGGGTTGGGGTTGGGAAGATTGAAGGAAATAAACTTGGCGATTTTGGGGAAATGGCTTTGGAGATTTGCTATGGAACATGGAAGTCTATGGCATTCCGTCATTCTAAGTAGATATGAGCAGATGCAAATGGGTGAGACTGCAATCAAAGGCTTCCTTATTCTCATTCTTTGTGTTGGAAACATATTATTCATGTGAGTCCATTCTTTTATCCCCATACTAAGTTCGTTATAGGTAATGGATTGAAAACCCGCTTTTGGAAGGATTTTTGGTGGGTTGATACCACATTATAGTCTTCTTTGCATCTCTAAAAGATGTGAAGGTTGCTGATATCCTATCCTATAATTCTAATGGGTTAGCCTAGAACCTTCAATTTACTCGTGACCTTTATGATTGAGAGGTGGCCATGGTGAGTGAGCTCATGGAGGCCCTCCATGTAGTCTGTGTCTAGTGGGGATCAGGATTCTAGAATTTGGACCCTTTCTTCAGATGGTATGTTCTGTTCCAAGACCTTTTTTAATGTCCTATTTGGGTCTCATATTCATTCTATGCATTTTTCGGTCCGGCATACTTGGGATTCGGCGACACCTCGTCGGGTTAAGGCTTTTAACTGGGTGGCTATCTTAGGCAGGCAAAACACATTGGATGTCACCTTTGTGGAAAGGATGGAGAATCTGGCAATCATATTTGCATATCAATGCACCCAACCATGATGTATGCCATTCCAATGGAGTGGACTCCTCCCAGTAGTGGTAGAGTGAAAGTCAACTTTGATGGTGCCTCTTTGGAACCTGGGGCCAGCCGGTTTTGGGTGCATCATGAGGGATCATCTTGGTCTTATTATGGTTGCAACAGGGGGGAATTTTACCCATGCAAAGCTGATGGGGTTGCTTGCAGGTTTGGGATTGATTAAGAGCAAGGGCATGAAGGATTGCATTGTGGAGGGAGATTCTAGGACTGTCATTAGCTGGGGGAGGAGGGAAAAGAAAGGGGTCTTGGAGGCTGTGGCATTTCATCTATTATGAGATTAAGACTCTTATGATCAAATGGAAGGTTGTGCTACACCACATCCCAAGAGCTCAGAATAGTCTTGCTAATAGGCTTGCCAAGTGGAGTGTGGACCAGGAAGAGGTTTATATAGGGGACCGGATTCTGGTTTATTAATGTAGAGTGGTTCAATTTTCTTGGTCTGTTTTGCTGCTTAATTGCTGTGTTGTATCATATATATATATATATATTAATATTATTTAAGTAATTCAGCAAAAAAAAAAAAAAAAAAGAATCAATCTTTATTGATTCTTTAATGAATAATAAAGATTGATTCTTTAATGAATTTTGAATCAAGATCTGCAATAACAGTGTAGAATTTTCAAGAAGACAATTAGAAATAATAAATTATCGAGATTAAGAAAGAAATAAGAGAAGGCAAAGGAGAAAGTAATAGAGGAGAGAGAGAGAGAGAGAGAGAATACCTCACTCATGGGGGAGGAGAGAGAAAAGATGAGAGAAGAGAGAAAGAATCACTTGTGTGATAAAGAGAAGAAAGGAGAGAGAATGGGGGGCCACACTACAACCCAAAAGGAGATAAGGTACCCATTCGTGGGACTCAAAATTCACAAATCTTTATTCAATAATCCAATCTAATTACAACCTTGCATCTTTTTCTATTTATAGACTTGAACCACTACACTTCTAATATAACTATGACTCCTATTTTGATTCTTAATAAAATACTAATTGCATCTAAACCTGTGGCATTTAATGCCTTGTGATAACATAACCCCAATCATTTGAAGTCCCCTTTCCAAGACCTTTAGGGCCTGGTTATATTGAAAATAAATCCCTAAATAAAATCCAGAAACAACCTTAAAATAAATTAAAACTCCTAAAAATAACCCTAAAACTTTCTGGAAATAACCATAAACTACTCCAGGTAATCGGATTGTCGTAGGATATTTGTCTTTGAATCCAGGGCCCTTTCCTTTGGCTTGAATTGGGCCCTCTTGTGGGGAAGGCACATACATAAGTCTCATCATGTTGTTCGCATCACCCACAAGAATTACCTTCTTTTGAGATTGTTGTGCATCAGTTTGTGTCAAAGCAGAAGGTTCCTGCAAACTTTTTATTCAAAAGAGATGGTAACTAATAGTAAATTGAATTATAGAATGGATTCCTTGAGTACACTGTTTGAGACTCTTGAAACAACTATAGAGGCATTCTTGGCTAAATCCTACATCAGCTGCAACGTCTTATTGCTGTCTTTAGAAGATATGGTAAGTGACCACAACTTGACAGTCGAATCACTTCTACTGAAGCCCCAGTAAATTTGTTTACTCATAGGATTTCGCAACCCTATGATCAGGACTTTGAGATTAAGATAGAGGTGTCAGGGTTTAATGGTGCAGGGGATACAGATTCTTCTTGGATTGGATTGACCACGTTGAAAGTATTCATACTTTCAAGATCATTTTAGATGGCAAGGAGGTCCAACTTATAGCTATTCATCTTAAGGGTTATGTGAATACCTAGTGAGATGATTTGTTACATCAGAGATCATCTAGGGGATAGTGCCTATTAATTCATGGTTTCTCATGAAGGAAGCTTTGAACACCAAATTTGCACCCGTTCACTACCAAAGAGATCCATTCTATAGATCTCACTACATGAGACAAGGTGACTGATATGTGGATTCTGTTTGTTCCAGACTTGAAGAAAGAAAGCAAGAAACTAGATGTCAAATGTTAATAGTTACATATATGGGGGAAAGGGTCACTTTCTTTTTTCATGAGAAAGCTCTCTTGCTTTTTCTTAGTTGATTCACAAGGAGATGTGCCAAAAGAAGTGCTTAAGGGAGTGCATAGGAAGCCTATCATGGAACTTATTATCGTTTAGCCATTAGATACAGAGGAAGAGGACAAAGAGTAAGAGTTCCCAGTGAATTTAATTATTATTCATAGGAAGAAAAAAATGACTTTGGTGATTCAATCTCCCTACCTTGGTGTCTTTATCAGCAACCTACAGTGAGAAAGAGAGAAAAGTAAAGAAGGAGAAGACAAAGAGGAAGAGTATGCCAATCCTATGAGAGGAATAGGTCTTCCTTCTCATATGTATATTTTTATTATTTATATGGATATACTAGAAGAATACCAGCAATACCCTTTGTATACATAAATAATAGCAAACAAACCATAATTATACTCATTGATAATTATACCCTTACATACATATTACCTCACTACTTCAACACTCCCCCTCAAGCTGGAGTATGAATATTATACATGTCCAGCTTATCAATTAACATATGAAGTCGTGCCTTAGTGATTCCTTTGGTCAAAATATCACCTGTCTAATGGTTTGTAGTAACAAATGGTGTACAAATGAGTCTACACAACAGTTTTTCTCGGATGAATGTCGAACTACTTCGATATGTTTGGTATGATCATATGCTGCACATGCTTATGAGAAATGCTGATTGTCTTATTGTCATAGTATAAACTCATAAGAACCTATACCTCAAATCCCATCTTTTAAAGCAATGTTCTCAACTATAGAGCTTCACATACACCCATGTGCCATAGAGCAAAATTCTGCTCCTGCATTAGATCTTGCTACAATAGATTGTTTCTTACTTCTCCACGTGACAAGGTTCCCTCCGACAAATGAATAATAACCCGAGGTAATCTTCAGTCTGTGACTGAGCTTGCCCAATCTACATTTGTGTACACCTTAACTTTCAAATGGCCATTGTTGGAGAACAACTCTCTTTCTGGAATTGACTTTAGGTATCTCAGAATTCAGTGAGTGACCTCTAAATGGGGAGTTCTTGGTGCATGAATTAGCTAACCACACCAATTGCGAATGCTATATCAAGGTTTGTGAGAGATAGGTATATGAGTTTCCCATCAAGTCTCTGATATCTTCTTGCGTCAATAAGAGGTCTTCCATCTTGATCATTTAATCCATGACTAACCTCAATAGAAGTTTCTGTAGGTTTGGCTCCCAATAACTCTGTCTCAGTCAAGAGATTGAGAATGTATTTCCTTTGGGAAATAAAGATACCCTTCCTTGAACGAGTGACCTCAATTCCCAAGAAATGATGCAATGTGCTCAGATCTTTTACCTTAAACTCACGTCGAAGATAAGATTTCAAGCATTGTACTTCTTCTGAGTCATCCCCAGTAATCACCATATCATCCACATAAACAATAACTATAGTTATTCCCTTCTGTGTATGCTTGGTGAATAAAGTATGGTTTGTCTGAGATTGTTTATATTCAAACCTTTTCAAATTACCATTGAACCTCTTAAAGTAGGCCCACGGTGATTGTTTGAGCCCATATAAAGCTTTCTTCAACCCCTTTCCTTTCATTTCTTGGAATCTTGAAACTTGGAAGTATCACATATACACTGCCTCATGGAGATCCCAATGAAGAAAGACATTTTTCACATCTAATTGTCAAAGAAGTTACCCTTATTACCTGCAACAAACAGTAAAACCCTAATTAAGTTCATCTTTGCCACTGGTGCAAAGGTTTCTTGACAATCAATGCCATATGTTTGGGTATATCTTTTTGCTACCAACTTTGCCTTGTATTTTTCAATTGATCCACTTGTCTTGTTTTTTTTTGAAAGGTTTTGAAAGGTAAGGATATCATTTATTGAAAAAGCATAATGAGAAAGCAACAACATAAAAAGTACCCTAACGAGTACCATTAAGATGATCACCGCACAGGTGATATAATAGTATGAGTAAGAAAGACCTAATAACAAAAAGCAATATCACTCCTCACTCCAAATAGAATCCCATTCCTCCTCTTCAAAGATACTCCAAACCGAGGCCCAATCACGTAGTAATTTGAAAATAAACAATACCACATCATTTTGACTATGATACTTATCCTAAAAAATCCTGCTATTTCTTTCCTTCCACAAACCCCAACAAATAGCCCCCGGAATGCCACACCATATCGATGAGGAGAAACTTCTCCATCCACTAATCTACCAACTCATTATGAGTTCATGCCAAAGATTTGAGAACACCTATGAGATTTTTAGATTGGAAAGGAAAACATACCACACCATTCTAGCCATAGAGCAATGAATAAAAAGATGACTCATCGATTCCTCCTCTTCCATGCAAAGTATACATCTATTTGTCAAGTTCCATCCTCTACTTTGTAGATGATTAAGAGTTAGAATTTTATCCAGGAAGCTATTCTAAATGAAGAATGACACTTGAGATGGAATATCCAAGTTCCAACCTTTATGTGGTATTAACAACCTTCTCATAAAAAGATTTAGTGGTAAAATTACCTTTCAGACTTAACTTCCAACCCCAT
>JAOXJP010010808.1:0-17823 GCA_025762735.1 Platanus orientalis | reverse complement strand
TATATATATATATATATATATATATATATATTAAATTATTTATTTATTTATTTAGATATATATTTTATTAAAATATTGTCAAGACTTACCTTTACATTTTTATAAAAAAATAACATAAAGGTGTTTTTGCACTTTTACATAAACCAAAATAAAATAAAATAAAATATTGTTTTTGTTTAATTGTTGATGCACAGTAACACTGAAAAAACAAAAACATCAAATTAACAAATTGATACATGATGTGTTCTAAAATTTGATGCCTCTTTTTGGGCACCTAATTTTGAATTAAACACTTTTTCTAACTGTTTTTAACCTAGCACACTACGTGTCAGCTCTTGGTATGGTCAGACCACTGGTTACAACTATTTTGGTCTTAGTTACAATTTGATGAGCTAGCCTACATGAGCCTGAGCCAAGGCTGAGTTTGACCATTGTGTGATGAACTTGAGTTGAGCTGGGAAAACCCTTGTTTGGAATACTCTCAAAGTCATTTTTAGGGAAAAAAAATTAGTAATGCTGAACTAAAAGTAGAATACATTTGTGTTGTATTATAATAATTGAGAGAGAGAGAGAGAGAGAGAGAGAAAGAAGGTTGTGGTACAAAAAAAACACTTTTTTTGCTTTGGTATTACAATGACACCTTATGTTGTTTAGGTTGCTAGGGTTTAGCCTAATAGCCTATCAATCAACCAAGCAAGATGAAAGCAATAATAATTAATGAATAAAACAAAACAAACCGTAATCACACTACAAAAACATAGGATTTACATCGAAAACCCCAGGTTGGGGACAAATCATGGAGCCGGAGAGAAAGCTTCACTACTTTTGGGAAGATTACAAGAGTTCTCTCTCAATCTCCAATAAACCATAGGTTTCTCACTCTCTTTTCTATCATACTACATCCCTAGAAAACCATAGAGACCATATATACATTATAGAGGTCGATCTGGGGTAGAGTCTCTCTCCCATGAACCTTCTAGATTGTTTCTCATATTTTTGCAAAAAAAAAAAGCATTGGGCCAATCCACAAAAATGTGGACTGATCCAATTTGGATCGAGCCACAAAAATGAGGATTGGTCCAGGACTTTCTAGTGTTTTGATCTATGTATGTCTGAGCGTATTGGATCTAGCCATAAAATTGTGGATCGGTCCAACCTGTTGAATCTGTCCTTGGGCCCTTTAGGATTAGTTCTAGCTTGTCCAAACTATCCTTCTTAGTTTTCCTTCTATTCCACCTACATTAGACTCCACCTTCAACATTCTCTCACTTGGAGACCAAGGCTCTCTTTCCTATCGTCTAGCTTCTGTACCTATGATGAGACATCTTCATCTTTGTGAATCTCTTATGGCTCTACATCTTCATCTCTACTCATGAAAATGAACTGAAGCTTTGCAAAACTCTAGTTTTTGAACTATCACGACCTTGGTAGCATGTTTGTTGGATTTTTATCCATATGTATCTTCTCTAAATTTAACACTTGTTCTTTTAGGAGAGATCTTATGGTGTGATACCTTCTGTCAATGTGCTTTGTTCTGGCATGAAAGGCTGAGTTTCTTACAAGATATACAACACTCTTGTTATCACTAAATAGCGTGTTGTTCTCCTACTTCTTTCCCAACTCCTCCATCAGGTTTTTCAACCAAATCAATTACTTGCCAGCCTCCGTCATTGCACTATTTTTCACTTCTGTTGAGGAAAGCGCAACTATCTTTCATAGTTGAGACACCCAACTCACTGTTATGTCTCCCAAGGTAAACACATATCCCATCATGTTCCTCCTCTTGTCTTTATCTCCTAAGAAGTTCGAGTCTACAAATCCTTGTAGATTTAATTTATTCCCTTCAAAACTCAAAGTTGTGTTAGTGGTCCCTCTCAAGTATCTGAAGATCTACTTAATCGCTTTCCAATACATTCTTCTGGGTTTACTCATAAATCAGGCCATAACTCCTACTACTTGAGTTATACCTAGTCTAGTACTAACCATGACATACATCAAACTATCCACCACTAAAGCATATAAAATCCTAGACATATAATTTTTCTCAATTTTAGTCTTAGAAAAATCTTCCTTAGAGATTTTGAAATAACTAGCCATTGGGATAATAACTAGCTTTGTATCATGCATATTAAATTTGCAAAGCACTTTTTCAACATACTTTGCCTAAAACAACCTCAACTCATGGTTCCTCATGTATTTTGTGATTGTCATTCAAAAAATCTATTTGTTTACTCCTAAGTTCTTCATCTCAAACTCCTTTGACAACTGCTTTTTCAAGTTATTTATCTCATGTATGTTTGAACCTGCTATAAGCATATCATCAACATATAAAAGTAGAATAATGTTCCTATCATCAAAGGTTTTGTGATAAAAACAATGGTCCACATGGGATCTTTTATGCCCATTCTCTGACATAAACCTATCAAACTTCAGGTACCATTTCCTTAGAGCTTGCGTGAACCTATATAAGGTCCTCTTGAACTTGCAGACTATTTCCTCCTTACATTCTATTTTATACCCTTATGGCTACTATATGCAGATGTTTCTTTATAATTTACCATGAAGAAAAGTTGTCTTCACATCTAACTTCTGCAGGTGTAGATCTTCCACTGCCACAAGGCTTAACACCACTCCAATGGTGGTCATCTTCATAATTTGATAAAATAGTTCATAGTAATCAACACCTTTCCTTTCTTGACACCCTTCACAACTAGCCTAGCCTTGTATCTTTTGCTCCCATTATGATCTTCTTTCAACCTATAAACTCATTTGTTGTCTAGTGCTTTCTTTCCTACAGGTAGTAGAACTAAGTCCCATGTCTAGTTTGTATTCAAGGACTTCATCTCTTCATCCATGGTATGCTCCTATGTAGTATTTTCATCAACCTCTAATGCTTCATCATAGCATTTTGGTTCACCCTTATCTGTCAAAATCAAATAATATAATGAATGAAAGAATCTCTGAGTTAACCTAGGTGCTGTAAATGACCTTAATTCTGGAATAGGTTACTAAGGCTCCAACTGTTGGTTTTCTTTTTGAATCTCATTGTCTTCTTTTCTAGGTACTTCACCCTTAGAAACAGCCTTAAGTTCCATAAATTCATTCTTTTCTTGATGCTCTTTTACCTTGTCTTGTTCATGGCATTTTCATTGAATACTACATCTTTGCTTCTAATGAATTTTTAGCTTTCATTATCCCAAAATCGATTCCCAAACTCATCAGAACCATACTTACTGAAAGGAAACTTCTTTGACTTTGTATCCAACTTGTTTTTTTAACCAGCATCAATATGAACATAGGAAATACGATCAAACACTTTGAGAAGTGAAAGACTTATCTATTTTCCTATTCATGCTTCTTCTGAAAATCCATCATTTAATGGTACTAAAGCTCATTTATTTATCAAGTATGTGGTTGTGCTTACCACATCCACCTAAAACTATTTGGGCAATCCCACATGCAACCTCATGCCTCAAACTAACTCTATAATCATTATGTTTATCTACTCAGCTACATAGTTTTATTGCAGTGTATGTGGTACTATCTTCTCCTTTTTGATCCCATTCAAACATGAATTTTTTAACTCTTTACTGTAGTATTCCCCTCTATTGTTAGATCTTAAGAACTTCAGCCTCAATCATGTTTCATTTTCAACTAAGGCTCTCTACTTTATAAACATGTCAAATACATCAAACATATGTTTCAAGAAATAAACCTATAGTTTTTTTATCGCATCCTTAATAAAAGTAACAAAATAGTAGGAACCACCAATTAAACATACTTAAGTTGGTTCTCTCCATATAATAGTACGGACTAGTTCTAACTTTTGAAGCTTTAACATCCTTCCTACTTTAGAAAAGATGACATTTGGTTTTCCTAAAACGTAATCTTTGTAAAATTCCGAAGTCTAGAACCTTTAAACCCAGAAGCTTGCCTTTCCTATAGAGAATCTTCATTTCTCATGTATGTGCCTAAGTCTATAGTGCCAAGTGTCTGTGTTAACACCCATTTTTGCTACATTAATGGAGTCTTGCTTCCTTGTCAAATAGAGTGTACCTTCCTTCTTTTGCCAAGCTATCACCAAGGCACCTTTGGCTACCATCTACCTATCCCTTGTGAAAGTAGTTGCGTTTAGAACGTGCACGTTGGCCAATAGAAATTAAATTCCTCTTCAACTTTGGTATGTGTTTCACATCATTCAACAACAAAGTACCTCCATTAGATAGGTTCAACCAAACATTTCCTTTTTTAATTATGTTCCAAGCCTTATTATCTCTAAGATAGACTTTTTCATAGTCTCCTTACATATAATTCTTGAGACATTCTTTATTTGATGTGGCATTAAAGAACGCACTGGAATCTAACACCCAAGACACTAATTTTTCATCAAGTGCAAGAATCAAAACTTCTTCAACAACATCATGTACAACATTTGTAAAATCTTTCTTCTCTTTGTTGTCGCCTTGCTTCGTCTTCTTCTATTTTACCCAACAGTCCTTCTTGAGGTATCCTTTCTTCCCATAATATAAGCATTCCAATCATGGCTTTGCTAACTTAGATTTTTTCCCCCTAGATTTTGTCCTCCAATAGTATTACCCTTTTTCAGTAGTTTTTTTTCCTCTTCTTTATACATTCAGTGCACTCTCACTTGATGGTGCTTCTTCCTATTGACTTTCTGCAAACTTCTTTATTGAGTAGTATAATCACCATATCATTGAACTTTAGAGGAATTACTTAATGCCATAACAAGGTCATCGTAACTCTCTGATAATGAGGATAGGATCAACAAGGCTCTAACTTCTTTACCATCAAAGTTGATGCTTATTGAGGTCAATTGAGTTGTGACTGTATTGAACTCATTTAGATGTTCCAGAATGGTTCCTCCCTCAGTCATCTTCATGTGAAACAACCTCTTCATTAAAAATACATTGTTTGATGCAGATGGCTTCTCATTCATTCACATGGGGGCCACCATGAGATCTTTAGTGGTTTTCTCTTTGGAAATATTGAAAGTAACTGATGATGATAACGAGAGTCTAATAGTACTTAGGGCCTTCTTGTCGAGCACCTCCCAATCAGCGTCTGACATCATCTTGGGTTTCTTTTCTTTCTCGTCAAGAAGTTGATAGAGATTTCTCTGGTATAGGAAATCCTATATCTGTATCTTTCATAGTGTAAAGTTTGTATCATTGAACTTCTCAAATTTTAACTTTGTGGATTTATCCGCTTGTGTCACCATTTCTCCTACTCAAATCGAAGTCTCTAACTTCCTTGGCTAGTTAAAACCAGCTTTCCAAAACCTTAGCTCTTATACTAGTTGTTTGGGGTTTATGTCAAAGTATTATCAATCAACTAAACAAGATGAAAATAGTAATAACTAAAGAACAAAACAAATCAAACTACAAGCACACCATAAGACACATGATTTACATGGAAAACCCCAAGTTGAAAAAAAACCACAGAGCTGTAGAGAAAGCTTCACTAATTTTTGGAAAACTACAAGAGTTCTCTCTCAATCTCTCACAAACCACATGTTTCTCACTCTATTTTTTCTTATACTACAATTGTAGACAACCTTAAAGACTATATATACATTATAGAGGTCAAGATGGGATAGAGTCTAATTCTCCCATGGACCTTCTAAATTGTTTCTCTATTTTTCATAGAAAAAAGATCTAAGACAATCCAAAAAAATGTGGACTAATCCAACTTGGATAAAGCCACAAAAATGTGGAATGGTCCTCTGGTATTCTGATATGTGCATGCCTAAGAGTCCTGGACCGAGCCACAAAACTGTGGATCTATCAAGCCTGCCGAATCCATCCTTTAGCTCCTTAGGATTAGTTCTAGCTTACCCAAACTATTCTTCTTAGTTCTTCTCTTCTAGTTGCATTAGACTCTACCTTCAACATAGGTTGCATCTTCCTCTCTGTTACTAATTGCATCTTTCCTCCTTTAGATTATTAATTAGAACCTAGAACAACTTGAATGTCTTTTCTATACAACTTAGAGAATGTAAGGTGTGGCCAGAATAATGAATGTAATAAATATATAATTGTATATTTTTATTAATACACCCTTTGTTAGACATTGTGCCAATTCATGGGTAGAGACAGTCTTGTTATCTGTCCATTCAAAGAGATTATGTGAATGGAAAAAAAAATTATTGGTACCAGGAAACAAATCCTCTCCTATTTCCTAATACCCTATTAGGGACCTTCCTGGTGGGGGCATAACAAAGCACCAAAATATTTAAACCAAAAAATAGTGAAATTAAAGGCTCTTTCATTTGACCTCGGGTTAAGAAACCTTGGTTGGACACTAACACCCAACCGATCAAACCTAAATAATTATGATTCAAGATAAAAAAGACCATTAGGGCTAGGGACGCCTCTCACTAGCATCAGTACATGGTTGAAGAATCCAACATGCTCATCTTACATTATCACTAGCAACGTCTCATTTCATTAAGGACTGGCCCTCAACAATTCATACACCTTCACACATCCATTTGCCCCTTTTACACATAGTGCAATGGATGGTTCGTTTGCTAGAAATAGCTTCAATTCCATGTACCATTGCTTCACCTCCTAGTTTGGTTAAGCATGAGTTTTATTGAGGTTCTCAAGAACAAGACTCCCAACCACAACCAGTATTTAACACATGGAGACAATACTATGATGCTTGAAGTGCACTTCAAAAGCTTTTGCGTGGATTTTAGTTCTTCATCTTGACTCATTGACATGTAAGTCTTATCCATTGATCGATGACATTAAAAGGTAAGTTGATGTTGCTGATACTTAAATCGTCCATATAGAGTCTAAATTTTTTTTTTCTAGTTTTATTCCGTAGGTGGCATCGTTGTGAGTTTTCTACATAATTTATGTACTTCTCTCCTTTAATCAAACACTTATCTCTTTATTCATCAGGTGAAGACCAAATACTTCACAACCTATTTGACATGGTGTCTATTCAAGTAGCATCCCTTGTTGGTAGCAAAGAGAGGATATGGTGCATAATCTCTTCTGACAACTTGCTGATCGGGTCATTTAAGACATTGATTCTTTCTTATTCTTGTTCTTTTGTTTCTTTATGACCACTTTCTTTAGATCTTATTTCTTTGTCACCAAAGCTCACCATCACTATCAAAACACTGCCTTCATGATTAATATAGGTTGTGCTTGTGATTGTAGTTTCCTTACTTGATTTGAAGTGAAACAATTTGGATTTTCTCCTGGCTTGACCCTAGTCAAGAGATAAGAAACCTAAACTTTCCCACTTGCACATCTCTATCCTTTCCCTTGCTTCCCAGTGATGAACAATATCACTGGTGACAATCAATTTTTCGTCGACCAACTACAGGTTATTCAGGCTCAAATCTTGATTTTCACTTCAGGTTTTGCACAATCTCTTCTAATCTTTGACTAGAGACCAATTTTGCATGGACCAAATGTTGGATCCTGTCTCGATCTTGGATGTCACATTACCTGCAAAAGCTACCTAGTTAAGTAAATTCAATCACATAACAGGGTGGATTTTAGGGCTTTTAGATTGTAGTTATGCCATCGGTCTTCCTGTCCTCAAGATACCTATATACCACCCTTTTAGAGGAATCAAGCCAAATGTAGTTCTATTAGATTGATCCAAGGCATGGAGGTGTCATTATCACATTTCTTGAGGATAGTTGAGGCCTCCCACTTAATGTACAAGGGACTGTGAGACAAGCTAACCCCAGGATACGACAAATCTCAGACCAAGTCTTGTCTCTCAATGAGTTGCACTCCCCAGAGAGACCACAATACCTCTCATACAACTTATTGCCTTAGTGATTGGGTGCACCCAAAACAAACAACAAAACTTATCCAAATTTTATAAAAAAATTTGATAGAGTTTCCCCTTAAGAAGGTATATATCTTATATAAAAAATGTGACACAAAGAGAAGAGAGAGAGAGAGAGAGAGAGAGAAATCTGGTCATCGATTAGGCAAACTCATGGCCCATGGCCTTCTTCTTTTGTCTTCTCCTCTTCTTCCTCTTCCTTTCTACCCTCTCGTCTCCCTTCTTCACTGCTCAACCAAATGGGTCTAAACTATGATGAGTGCAAATAGATAGTTCTTTCTGGAGTTTTGGGATGTTTCAGATGAAATAGTGGGGTCAAGAGTGGGGTTATAGATTTCTGCAATTGGTTTCAACTACAAAATTCTACACTTTTGTTTTAGGCTTTGAAATAGGGGTTGTCCTTGGGTATTCATAAGGGACCTAAACCATGTCTAGGTTCATTTTAAGGCACACAAAATGATATGCATATACCTTCCATGGTGTGCCACTTTCCCGTGCTCTCCCTTAGGTCTTTGGTCATTCTTGGCTTCATGAGTTGAACTTTTGAGATCATAAGACACTTACAAAACTCTTAGCCATACCCAAATGCCCATGAGATTTACATACATTAACAATCTCCCTCTTATCAATTCTATGGCAAAACCCAAATATACATATACATACAAAGTACATTGATTCCCCTCAACCTAAATACAAAGACTCAACAATACACGAGTAGAATTTTAACTCAATAGTTTTGAAGTCACTTGTGCTTTGAGTCAATAAACCCTACAAACACAACCACAAAATAATCACCTTCCTCATGTCAAAAGACTAATGTGTATACAATATACACGAACAATAATAAGCATGAGACAATATATAGAATGTGCAATAAATTTCAATTTAAGTTGTTTTGAATTTTAGGTTGATGTTTTACTCTTTTACTCCCCCTAACTTAGTGTTCTCTCACCAAGTATGTAGGTTCCCATAGTTCTCTAAGTGTCATACACTATCTCCCTTGAGTGTTTCTTATACACTATGTCTCCCTTAATTGTCTTATGTGATGAGTGACTCCCCCTCACTCTCACACCACCACAAATCACGTGTGGATTTGACTACCTCTCCCCCTTTTTTGGTTAGAATTGACAAGAAAATAGAATAATGCATAAAAAGAGTCAAAGAAGGAAGATATATGAGCATAAAATTAAGGATATAGCATTAAATAAGTAAAATGTCCATCGGGCTACATGAGATCAGTTAAGAGGGGGACTCCCCCAAGGTACAAGACATAAAAAGGAACATGAACATCTAACAAGAACCCCCTAAAGGGCATGATCAGCTATACAAAAAAATGAGTGAAACCAAAATCACTCAGACTCAGAGCTAATGCTCTTTGTGGAAATGACCTGGTCACCTCCATCAGCAGCACCATCTTCACTGCCCTCCTCCTCATCATCATCATAATCATCTACATCATCATCTCCATCTCCTACATTGCCCTCTCTATCATCTCCCTTTCCATCTCCTACTGTACTAGCTGTAGTAGAGGTGTCACCACCACTAACTCCAGTTACACCACCAGCAGCTGCATCCTCATCCTCCGACTGAGGGTCTAGTCTCAACTGTGGTGAAGAGACATCGAAGCCTGTCTCCACCTCTGGCTCCACTTCTAAGTCAAACTCACTCATAAATCCCAACTGAATGGGATGCTCAAGATGATCAGCGTTGTAGCACACTGCCAATTACTTCTGGTTGGAAGCCAGGATGCTCTAATTCTTTAAGACCTAGGAGACTTTTTAAACTAGCTTGTGGAGTAGGCTTATCACGGTGGTCCTGACTACAACAATGTGCGAACGTGAGGGTCTAGGAGTAAGGGTGGAGGAGCCCACGGTCTTGTCGATGAGCCCCATCTTGTTGAGGGTGCCTTACCCAACAATCCTCCCATCCTTGCGGGCCTTAGATGCCACCTTGAAAGGCACCTTCACAACCTACAGTAGTTGTGTGATGAGAGTGGGATATGGTAGACTCCCTATGGAGTGTGTGGCCTCGTGAAACCGGATCATGGTGTGGCAGATAATAGCAAGAAGATCGATCTACTGATTGTCAAGGATGTCATCGATCAGATATGTGGTGTCGTCAATCAACACACTACGATTAGTGGTGGGGAGTATGTTGTACATGAAGATCCTATGAAGGACTTGGACAACAGGCCAACAGTCCTTGTGCTTCAGACAATCAGGCTAGTGGATGAATTGGCCATGGAGCCTCTTAACCACACCACCCTTCTACTCCAGGGTGAGGCGGTGGATCAGAAATGCAATAGGAGTTAAGGGATAAGGGACCCCAAATAGTCGTGATAGGATGGTAGGGCTAACCTGCACAAGTACGTTGCCCACCACAATCTAAAATGAATTGTCATTGTTGTTGATATTGAATACATTTGCATAGAAGACATGCATGGCCTGCTCCTGAAGTAGGCCTGAGACTGAGATGAACAGCATCCACTATCTTCCATTGAGTTTCTCTATCAACTGAACCGTCCGAAGGGTCTTGGAATCAACTATCCTCTTCATGATGATGGAGCAACGAAAAAATATCCTTTGATACTGCTCTAAACTCACAACATCGCGGTAAGGAGAAAATGAAGTTGCACTCCTCTTAGACCGAGGATGTGGTGAAGATTCTGTCATGGGATACTTTCCTAGATTATGTGGAGGGTTAGATGAAGATCCACCCTTGGAAGTCATCTTCTTTGTTTGCGGAGGTATGATCTCGAGTGAGAAAGCAAGATCTTAAGTTAGAAAACCACGTAAATGGAGAGAGAAAGACAGAGGTATAGGAGAAGAAACGTCATTCGTTTGGAGAAAAATGAGGAAAAATGAATGTGTCCTCTCATTTAGTGTTTTGACTTGGTCTTCTAACTCTTGGATGAATGAGTCATCACTATGGGACTCATCATTTTCTTCCTTAAGATTTTTAAGCTTCTCCTCAAGCTTGAGAACCTTGGTGGACAATTTTTTATTATTTTCAAGGAGTCTTCTTTTCTCATGCTTCCTATTATCTTTTTCTAGGCTTAAAAATAGCCTAGAGTCATTAAGTTTCTTCTTTAATTCTACTATTTTAGGCTCATCTCTTCCTTTTCACATAGGAGCAAGTAATTTTCTTTGAAAAGATCATTCTCTTTTTCAGCTTTCGAATAAGACTCTTCTCTAAGAGTGGAGATAATGTCTTCAAGGAATTTTAACTTTTCAATCAACCAATGATTTCCCATTTTAGTTGTTTGTTTTTTTTTCCCAACTCAATACTTTATACGAAGAGGTCATGAAATGTCTCTTATGCATCATAGGTTTCCTCCTCTTCTTCATATTCTCCCTCATCCTCACTTGAGTCACTAGACTCCAAAAGTAAACTTATGGGAGTACCAAAAGCTATAAAAGCCTTGATCTCTTCTGAGGGAGCTTTCTCACTACTTTGGGACTTATGGTCCGAAGTCTCAGACTCATCATCCTAAGTGGCCGCCATGGCCTTATCCTTTGACTTGTATTTGTTTTTCTTATTACCACAATCTTCAGCAATGTGCCCCCTACCTTTGCACTCATAACAAATAGGTGGTTATTTGGAGAAGTCCTTCTTTTTGTAACTGGGGTAGAATTTTCTCATTTGCTTGTTCTTAGAATAATCGTTGGTATTTCTCTTAAAGAACTTCTTAAACCTTTTGGCAACAAGAGCCAAGTCATCATCCAAATCTTCATTTGATTTGGAGGGTTTTTCTACCTTAAGGAAAATGCCATTCTTCTTGGTAGGTTCATTTATGGCTTCTTCAAATGCTTGAAGTGAACCAATCAACTCCTTTAAATTTATGACTTTTAAGTCTTTGTTTTCCTCTATAGCGGTGACCTTAGGCCTAAACCTTTTGGGAATGGACCTAAGTACTTTTCTAACCACTTTGAACTCAGGAATGTCCTCACCTAGACTTTTCATGATGTTCACTAAGTTTGATTACTTGGAATTGAATTGGGAGATTTTGTCATCCTCCTCCATTCTAAGACCTTCAAGTTGTATTGTATATATTTGAAGCTTAACATCTTTACAGTGCTTGTACCCTCATGAGTAATTGAGAAAAATTTCCATGCTTCCTTCACCATCTTGAGATGAGTTATCCTCCTAAAATCATCCAAAGCTAGATCACTAGCTATGACATTCAATGCCCTAAAATTGAACTTGTGAACATCCATCTCAACGGGAGTCCACTTACTCTTAAGTTTTATCTGGCTGTGTATAGCCATCGACAATCATACTCCATACCCTAAGGTCATAGGAACTTATGAATATTTTCATCAAAGATTTTCAATATCTATAGTCAATTCCATTGAAAAATGGAGGGGTACTAATAGACATGCCACTATCTTTTCTAGCCATCTAGGATTTCTAACTAGGATCCTATTCGGGATCCTAAGCCCTATATGAGTAACCTAAGCTCTAATACCAATTGAAATTGCTCTAAAGTAATCCTAGAGGGGTGAATAGGATTTCTTAATTAATTTACCCCTTTATAATTTCTCTTGTGGTTGTTACTAATCCTATTTCTCAAATATATGTGTTTGTGCTTCAATGTGACTACTCAAGTATAATATCAAATATGTGTTAAGCAAGAATGGTATAAAGCATAAAGATGAAGAGATAAGCAATCGTGCAAAATCACAACCACAAGATAAGATTTATAGTGGTTTGGCACTCATGCCTACGTCCACTCTTTTAAAGTTCACTTCCAAGCTTAGGTATATTTCATTTAGGTACTATTATAACCTAGGTCAATATACAAACCTAACTATTTGCTCAAAAGAAACCTAAACAACAACACTCAGTGTCTGTGGGGAGTGTGTACTATTTTCAGTGTCTTCGGCGGAGGTAGTCTAACTTCCGATGTCTTTAGCGGAAGCAAAACAATAGCAATAATGAATATAAATGTAAATTAATGCAAAGACAAGCAAATATTACCATAATATGGTTGATGTTGCAGTTGCTCAATAGTGGGGTGCTCTTTGTTGAGCTAGTTTGCTTTAGCTACCCACAAGTTTCAAGTACTTGGCTCTAGTACTCCTTGATCTCAACCAAAGGTGAGTTTCCTTTTGGAAAAGTGCTCACCACAACCTCTCCTCAATAGTAGTAGTAATGCTCAATAGGAGAAAATGAATGATAAAATGTAGTGTTGTATACTTGCAACCCAAACTCAATAATCTGTAGGCAATGGAGGTTTGTATAGTGTAGAAGGTTCTCAAAATAGTATGTCTCTTAGCTCTCTCAAAAAATAACTTAGAGTGTTGAAGATATTCCTTACCCTAAAGGGAAAAAGTGTCTTTTATAGTAAGGAGGAGCACCCATGGCCTTAGGATAGACATATCTTATAAGGAGAAGCATTTTAAACCTTTAGATATAAAAAAATGGAGTTCAAATTTCAAAAATCTCTCTTTAGATTTCATGTTAAAAATATTTTTCAAAAATACCCTCCAAACTGATTTGGAGTTTTGAAACCGATTTGGGCTCCAAATCAATTTTGGAATGCTCAATCGATTTCGGTTATGCAGTAGACTCCAAATCGATTTGGGTTTTTGAAACCGATTTAGGTTTTGAGAAAAATTCTCAAAACTCATATTGCAATCGATTTAGGGCTATGGATTTCAGGCTCGAAAACTATTAATTGAAATAAATCTCAGCCTCGAAACCAATTACGGATTCCACAATCAGTTTCGACTGCAAAATTCTACACTTTTGTTTTGGGCTTTGAAATAGGGGTTGTCCTTGGGTATCTCATTTTGGGTATTCATAAGAGACCTAAACCATGTCTAAGTTCATTTTAAGGTACACAAAATGATATGCATGAATGTGATATACCTTCCATGGTGTGCCACTTTCCGGTGCTCTTCCTTAGCTCTTTGATCCTTCTTGGTTTCATGAGTTGAACTTGTGAGATCATAGGACACTTACAAGACTCCTAGCACTACACAAATACCCATGGGATTGACATGCATCAACATATCTATTTCTAATTATGTTGAAAATCACATTTGGCTATAAGAAACAATTCTTAAAATCCCAATCAAATGGTATTTTTGGATCCGGAATTGATTATGACCCAAAATTGATCCTAAGAATCTGAATCAAACACTGTCTTAAATAGTGTTGGTGGTGTTTTTGATTTTTCCCTTTCTCTATCCTAATCAGATAGGTCTATAATTGTATCAATTAGAAGGACTTTAACTCGCATTCAAAAAGAAAGAGATGAAAATCAAATTGATAACTATAACTTACAAGAAATTACAAGATAAGTGTCTTACTTGATTCAATTAAAGCCATTACTTCTTAGGTAGGCACTTCTTTGACAATAAGCAATTTGAGAATAATCTAAACAATGTATGACTACAAACTACTAATTTCAGCTACTGAACTATGCTATAGAAACTAAGTTACTTCTACTCCTACTCCTATATAAGAAATTTGATTGATTGGTTTAGGATCTTTCTTGCAATTGTTTGTGTGAAATTTATATCACCTCGATTAGTTATAGTAGTTTTCATCCACTCCGCTAATTTTCTTCACGTTTCCTGCTCCTTTAATTGTCATTAATCACATCTATAGCAATTTCTTTCGTTTACTGATGTTGTTATTGGACATGAAGGTGAGGCTTATTGTGCCCCTCCTGTTGAGATATTATAAAAGATTTAAGGGAATCAAATCCCTTGATTGTAGGACTGTAGTGACTAAGTCACTCCCACTTCCCTATTTTAGAGAGATGTGTGGGAGTGGCTAAGGTTGTTACAATCCACTTCCCTCTCTCCCCATTATTTTGTAGCCATGAATCTCTCTCTATCTCACACAGTCAAGGGTAAAACCCTAATTAGGGTTGCCTTTAACAACCTAATCTTATGTCTATAAATACATGAGAAACCAAAAAGAGAAAAGAGATTTTTTTGTGAGATAAATTCTAGAAGAGTATTGATGTGCAACATTGGTGGTTGCATTAGGGTTTTCTAGAAGAAAAGAAAGAAGAAGAAGAAAGAGACTATTAGAAAATTAGGGAATATTCTCTGAAGAAGAAGAAGAAGAAGAAGGAATGTGAATCTATTTGCAATCTTCATCTTCTTAATCTTTGTCTTTCTCTCTTCTCACTGTGCATGTGGATCTTGATCTTGGTTGTCTTCCATTGAGAAGTAATACCTTGAGATCTTAATTCAAGATTCTTGTTGTAATCACACTCGATTTTGAAGGAGATCATTTGATTTAAACAAGAACTATAATTTCATGAGATCTGGTTTTCTCCTTGAGGTAACTATCGTTGATCTATGAGTGATTTGATTTGAGAAAATCATTTTGTAGCGTTGTTATGCTACCGGATTTTCTATAAAATTAATCCCTACACTTTTGGGTTTTAAGAATAATAACGATGTTTCATTTGTCTCTGCTGGAGAGTAAAAATCTGTAGAGAGATCAAGGTTCTACCCGAGCTAGATTGTATTCCGAAGTTAACTTGGAAGCGATCCCTGGCACGTTATTGGAGGGCCTCGTATATCTTCAAGAAATGTGATAACGACACCTTTTATGCTCGGATGAACTAATTAATAAAGAAACCTTATGATTAAAGAAGACCAAAAAACTTGTAAGTTTGATTATGTTCAAACTAATGATTAGCGAAGAAACTGAGTCACAAAGAAATTGAACTACGAAGAGTAGCATGTTAGCGAAGACAACAGTGAAGAACATCCACCTCACAAGAAATCTGTGTCATGAAGAGTCTAAGCCCACGTGAAGCCTGCTTCCTCATGAAAAATCCATCTTCATGAAAGGACTTCTTCATCGTGAAATTTGTGTTCTGTCCTACTTTGACTCTCATACCATCTTATAAACAACACCTCCTTTTTCGTTCTTCAGCTGACCATCTTCCCATGTTTGAATTCATGTTTATGTTAGTAATAGTCGAAACACGCATCAATGATTTATTGTAGTTTGTACGCTTCATCTTTCCGCCTTCATTGCACTCATGTCACTTTTTTATCAGTCGTATTTGAGATTAGTGGGGTCCACATTCCACCGTTCCTTGGGTTATTTTAAAAATAGGGTAAACAAATAGCAATTCCGATCAATACACATGGATGAGTTGGATTTTTTGATGGACTAGGTAGTCGGCCAGACAGTCCTCCTTTCTTTCTATAAAAAAAGTTTCCCACTCCTAACCAAGAACCCATGACAATCATAATGGTTTTCTGAGTTTAAAAGGTGCAGCCAGTTTAAGAAGACGTAATTTCCCATTAACTTTGCATGTCCTTTTTAGTTTAGACCGTTGAGAATTGGTCCTCTCTTTCTGCTTCCCATGTTGAGCTTCTGTCCAGCCCCATCAGATTGGACTTGAAAAGGCATTTTAATCGTATTTTGGTATATACATTGGTGACCGAATACTTTTAATTTCAGTGATTCAATTACAAAATACCCACACCCTACAAATAAGGGCAACAGAGGATTGGTGTCCAATGTTGGTTTTATTTCTTTACTTTTTCTTCTCCTGCGCAAAATAATATTTTCTTACCTAAATATTTGTGAGCAACATTTGGTAAATGGAAAGTAGGATACATAATTATTTGATAAATATCCACCATAGACAATTTGTCAGATGACCAGCATTTTCTTAAGCCATAATAAGTTTTGCTTCTTAAAACTCCAATGCTAAAGCATTGTTCCCTCCGCCCTTCCACTAATATTATTTAGCATAAGAAAATGTGTAGGGAAGATTCTGTAATTACGGAGTTTCAATAGAATTATTATTATATTTTTGCTTTAAAATTTTAATAAGGACTGAGTTGGACTTTTATCATCATCAAGTCTGCAAAATTTTTGTTTTTTTTTCATTTGCTTTTAAGGTATTCATCAACTCACCTATGCTTAAATTAGGTACCTTAATATTCCATTTACATCAGTTTCAATGTTTTCATGATGAATTTGGATTGGAATTTGCATGCAGCGATCTTTCCTACAATAACTTTACATGGGAAAACCCTGACCCATCATATATCTGCAAAGAGAACATGTAAGATCTAATATCTTTTTTATTTTTTTGTTACAATTCTACTTGCTCTAACATTCCAGCTTCACACGGTTGTTTATGATGCTAATTATCGTTTAATGTTGTTCATGCTATTAGAAACTTATATCGAAGCTCATTTATGGAGATCTTGTAAGATTTTATATTCTTTTCTTAATTAAGTTGCAGAGTGAGATTTCTTAATAACCACACGGGACAAAAAATTATTTGGAAAGATGAATTCTTGAGTTTTTTTTATTTATTCATATGCCGATTTTCTTCTCGTTTCCTTTTTTAATCTCATATAGGAATAAAAGGGATCTCCATCCGTGCTTGAAAACATCCAAATGTTCAAAGAGTAAGTGCATAGACTTAGATAAGTATCATGGTGAATCACCTTGAAATTTATGTTCTATTTCAAAAATATAAACTTTGCAATTCCTTGTAAAGGAAAAGAGAAACTCCAAAACTTTATGCAATATTGTAATATAAGGTCATAACTCAATAAACCAAATATCAATAGTCAAGTGAAGTTCCTTGCAATTTGACAGGAAACTGGGTTAGGGGAAATAGTTTCCACGAAAGTTCCATTTTTAAATTAAACCTGTAGGTTTCAGTGATGTAAAATCATCTTCGCCCTTATTTTTTAGGGTTACACCCTTTTGTGTGTAGTAATTTCAGAAAGTTTTTCATTAATACTTGAGAGAGAAAATGGGTTTGTAAGTGGTTATTATAGTCAAATAAAGAGAGCGGGTTTTTTAAGTTGGATTTTTCTTATTATTATAGTTAGGTCTGTCAATGGTGGTAGGTTTGTGAATGCCCTTCTCTCCTGATAGGAGGCGGACACATCAGCACCAAAAGTGATTTACACTTTGGAGGGGGTGGACATATATGTGGCCGCCCGCTAATAGGGGATGTGGTTAGTGTTAGTT
>JAOXJP010010797.1:0-17824 GCA_025762735.1 Platanus orientalis | reverse complement strand
ACTTAAACCATTAGACTCATAATTTAAGTAGGACTCCTATTTAGACTCTAAATAAAATTTCTAATTTGTACCCAAATCCTTGGTGTTTAATGCTTTATTACATAAAATCTAAATTAAATTAAATTTTCTTTTTAAGGCCTTTAGGGCTTGGTTACATTAAAATAAAACCCAAAATAAGATTCATAAACAACCTTAAAATTAAATGGACTTAAATAAAATAACCTTAAAATAAATTGGAAACAACCTTAAATTCCTTAACTACTGGATATGTCTTGGGGACTATCCATGGTCTTCAAGCTTCTTCTTATTGACTTCATATACTTCCTTGTCAGTCTCTCCGTGTTTGTAAAAGTTCGACCACGAATTTATTGGAATAGAATCTTTAAATTTGAGGATGAAAACTTTATCTTGAGGGTCTTCAATTAGTTATAGTAACAACATTGAATGGATCATAAAGGAGGTCACCATGTGATTATCTTGAGGCATGTTTACTTCCTTAGACAATAACTTGATGTCTTCCACATGTTCTTCCTAGTCTTCAATTTGTGGTTCATCTTGAGGAGCAATGAAGGTTGATTCATGGTCCTTAGTTGACACCAATTGTTGGGAAGCCTCTTCGGAGCTTATGTTCTTTAGGAGATTCTGTCTTCAAGGAAGAATCCTTATTTGGTATAGGTTCTTCCGGACTTGATGGCTCTTTTCTTATTGATCTGATGGCTGTCATGAGTTGCTCAAACTATGTATCCTTCTTATGTTCTAAATCTGCAACTCTAGCTGTCAACTTGGCTAACTCCTGCTTGGTGGCCTGAATCTCTATTGTATGCCCATCCATAATGACAGACAGTGTAGTTGTAGTGTGAACCATGATGTTTGGGGACTCCTACCAAAGATTTAGGGTGTTTTAAAATTTTAGGGTTAAGGAAAACCCTTTTAAGGAATCCTGAAATAATAATAGGGTAGCCCTAAAATTAATGAAAAAAAGATTTCAGTGAAGTTAAAAAATGTTAGGGTATACCCTAAAATTATTTAAACACCTAAAAAAAGCCCTAAATAAATTTTAGGTCTCTTAAAAGAACCCTAAATATAAATTGATAAGAGACTTGGATAGGCTTTTGTGGAAGGATTCCAACTAATAGGAATTAATTGGCAACATGGCTCTGATACCAAATTTGATGTAAGATACCTAAGAATTAGGCTCATATAAAAAATATGATGGGATTTCAAGAATTAAAAACAAATTATTATAAATCTAATTAAAAATAAATTAAGAATCTTGAAATCAAGAAACTAGAAAGATTCAAGAGGAACTAAAGAAAATTAAAGAGTACAATTCTTGATTAAAGAAAGGAATGAAAGAGAATACATTCAGGAAAACAAAGAAGGAATCAAGAAAAGATAGTGAAAAAGGGTCAGAAGGGCAATTCTATAATTTTTGGATAGAATTTCAAAATTACCAAAATACCCCTACTTACGTGTTAGAATTTTATGAAATTTTACAAGGAGTTAGATGACCCTTAGAGGTATTTTCATACAAAATTTCATCGAATCTCGAGATCTCTAGGTATATAAAATCTTTAAAATTCAGATATGTAGAGAGTTTTTAATGAAGGATTCAAGAAAATCAAGAAAGATAAATTCTTGATGAATCTTTAATCCAATAAATTCAAAAGTGTAGAAAGTTTAAAGAATCAACAAGATATATGCAATAATCAAGAAAAAGATGTAAAGAAAGAGAAAGAAAAATAAAGAATCAATAAAGAAGAAAGTAGTAAGAGGGGGAGAAAAGATTAGAGAGTAGAAGAGGAGAAGCAAGATCAAGAAGGAAGAAGAAGATTCACCTTAATTGTGAGGGATGGAGGGAGACAATCAACCAACCGTGGGCTTCAAGACCAAAATCCAATTCTTTTATTCTTCAAAACTCCATTCAACCTAATGATCTCTTCTATTTATAAACTTAAACCACTAGATTCCTAATTTAAGTAGGACTTCTATTTAGACTCCAAATAAAATTCATACTTTGCATCTAAATCCCTGACATTTAATATCTTATTATATAAAATCTAAATTAAGTTAAAATTTCTTTCGAAGGCCTTTAGGATTAGGTTACATTAAAATAAAACCCAAAATAAGATCCATAAACAACCCTAAAATTAAATGGACTTAAATAAAATAACCCTAAAATAAACTAGAAACAACCCTCAAATCCCTGACCACTGGATAGTGGACACATCTTGGGGACTGTCCATGGTCCCCAAGCTTCTTCTTCTTAACTTCATATGCTCCCGCATCACTTCATAAGCTAATGCAATATTTCCTGCTAATTTCAAACAATATGGTGCGGTTTTAGTTCCTGAGTTTTATTTATTTATTTACTTTTCTATCTGGGATCTTTTGTTGATTAGATTGCACGCAAACTAGAAGCAGTCAATCCGACAAAGGAACCACTCAAGTCTGATTTGCTGAATGGAAAATGGGAGCTTATATATACGACTTCGAGTTCAATTTTGCAAACCCAGGTTTGTTGTGCCCTTTCTTTTTAAATTATATTTAAAACTTTTAGTGATAAGTCCTACTGATTGTGCATTACACCTTTTACTGTTTCAAGCATAACATGTTAATATGGATAGTTATTTAGAATTTTTAATGTGTGCATGTGTTAACTTTTTTCTCTTCTAGAATATATGTTTTTAGTTAGGGTAGGGAGTTTCATTTGCTGGGTTTTACTTGATCTCATGCTATTTGCCACCATTTCTTATGGATATATATATATATAAGAGGAAATGAGTAAAATGAACTTGCATATAAGACCATTAAGGAATGTGGTATCAATTTAAAAAGATTTTTTTATAAATCTCTCTCTCTCTCTTCAATCGGAAAGGCTTGCAAGAACAGCATGTGGTGTGACAGCCCATGGATACATGCCATTCTACTGTGAGGGAGGCCTTGGCAACATAATAGATGGCATACTAAAATTTACATATTGTAGAAAGATGGGTGTGAAAGCGGTCTCAGGTCCATAAAAAAGAGAGTACATCAAAATATGAAGATGAGAAATTGAGAATGGTGTCTCTTTTCTTTCTATGATTGAGCTTATAGAGATGATTAAGGAGGTTGGAAAGATAGATTTGCTAGTTTTAAAAGAGGAGAATGCTTCTGAATTTGTTGATTTAAACTAGAACCTTAGAAACGTTACCCTTCTTGAGGGACATCCAACATCACTCCTTCCAGGTCTTGTTTAGCAAACATATCTATTGACTCTTAAGGAACTTCAGTTGTGGAGTCAAGGCATGTATATATTTGATGAAGGGCTTATTATTTGAGAGAATAGGAGTCATTGTTGATTCCTGGGAAGGATGATGATGCATGAAAGATGTGCATTATAGTTGAGCTATATATAAGAAAACTTTTAATTTGCTTTAAAATGCCTTGACTAGATGTTATACTTATACTCTAGCTGGTTTGAGGATATGTTTGAATATTGGTCCACTAAGTGGCTAACATTAGAGTTGATGTTAACTGAAAGATGAGTGGAAATAAATTCATTCATGGGATGCATATGAGTGGTAGGGCTGTCAATGAACCAAGCTAGCTCGGCTCAGCTTGTCATGAGCTAAGCTTGAGCATTGTTTCAAGCTCACAGAGCCAAGCCTGAGCCTCTAATTGAGCTCGTTTAGCTAAGTGAGCTTGAGCCGAGCTGCACTAGGCTCAACTCGCTAAAACTTGGCTCGTCAAGGGTCTTATAATTGTATATAATACATATGGATATTGCTTACACACACACACACACACACACACACACACACACACTTACTTGAGTTTAATGAGCTAAGCCTAGTCAGCTCGGCTTGTTGACACCCCATGAGTGGCTGGTAATGCCATTTGAGTTGTGTCTCATGTCAAGTATGTCGTGTAAAATTGATGATCAAATATTTAGATCCTTTAATGGCAAGTTGGTAAAGGTGTGCTTTGATGACATACTTGGTGTACAACACTTGTTTTGCAGATCATCTAGTCCATCTCTGGTAGGTTTTCTAGGTGTAGAAGAACAAAAGTTGTTCATTAATTTAAAGAAAGTGTGATTTCGTGAAAGACAGCTTGGTTTTTATGCTTGAAGTAGTTTTAAAAATGTGTGAAAGTTCATCCAAAGAAAGGGATCGCTTTTTATTGTTTGGCATGCATTTCAGAGTGTGTATGGTGTGGAAGTTCTAAAAGGTTTGCAAGCTTTTGCAGGTGATTTATTAGAGGGTTTAGTTCTATCGTAGTGCCATTAACTGATTGTTTGAGGACGCGATCATTTGGATGGGTTTCCAACTTTAATGGTACAGGTATCAGTTCTTATACTACCAAGCTTTAAAAAGGTTGTGGTTCTTGTACTACCTCCTATCTTTAGAAGATTTGTGACGCATCACATGTTGATGTATTAATCTTTTTGAGTCAATAAGGCCATCGTATGGCATTTTTCAATGGGAATTTAAATGGAACTTGATGGAGCAATTTTATCTATGATGTTGAGTTTTATGGGAGTTATTAAGAAACTTCAACACTTGGTGGCATTTCTTTGTTTCAGCATGAATGCAAGATTTCTTCCTTTGTTCTGACTGTGAAGTGCCAACGCATATAAGCGGCCAATGAAAGCTCAACAATAGGCATGCCAAATGGGTTTCTTATTTGCAAGAATTCACTTTTGTTGTCAAACATAATGCTGAGCTTCAGAACAATGTTGTTCAGGTTTAGAACACTGTAGGTCATATGTTGAGCTGTTGAAGCATGCAACTGGGTTCTGTACTCCTATGGCAGTATAGCTGATTAATGGAAATGTTCATGGAGATATATGAAGATGACAAAGGTTTATGGTTCTATCTAGTTGCAACAAAGGGATACGTGCTGATTATCTTTTTCTGTATGTTTACTTATAACGAGAGAGTCATTTCTACATTCCTAGTTGTTCTTTATGTGATTAGTATTGCATAATCACATGGTGGTGGGTTTGGTAGAATGTCAGGCTTGAAAACATTGGCACTGGTTAATGAAGGTTTTGTTGGCTGAAGTTACAACCGGTGTGGAGAGGTGCCAGATTGAGAGTTTAACTTTGGTGATTCTTTCCTATGGCGGAGGGGGACATGGGTGGAAGTTCAGGGGGGTGAGAGGATTGGACTGGTCTGGATATGGAGGAACATATCATTAAGATGGATGAGTTAACTACATTGGATTGCATTGTGGAGATTGATGATGAACTTATTACTGAGTTAGATTTGGATAAGTGGAACCTAAGCTTGGTGTTCAAGCTGGTGTATGACAAATATTACTATGCACAAGAGTTTGTTAGGGTCTTGGTCATGTCCTGGAAACTCAGGCAAGAAGTGGTGGTGCGCTGATTAGGATATAACCCATTTATTGTGCAGTTTGGGCATTGGATAGACTATGAGAAGATAGCATGTGAAGGACCATGGTCTTTCGATAACCCCATCACCCCATCTGGTGTTGCTGTCTATATGGGTTCTGTAGTCCTCGCTCCAAACTACAGCTTTTGATCACTGAGACTTCTGGATCCAGCTCTATAACCTACCGTTGGGTCATCACACGGAAGGTATAGCTCCCACTCCTGCAAGCAAAGTCGGACTTTATGTTTGTATGGACCCAGCTGAGCATGTAAAGGACAATGGTCCAGTTCTGCGTATCCAGGTATTGGTGAATATTAAACAGGCTCTGAAGTGTTGCCTGGTGTTGTGCTGTAGAGGGAAACCAGACATTATGGTATATGTTTAATATGAATGTCTACCCATCTTTTGTTACTATTGTGAGGTGATAGAGCATGAGGAGTGGGAGCGTGAACATAAATTTTCCGATCTGATGCCAGATGGGAGGGAATTGGAACAGAGGAAATTTCAGTGTTTTGGTTCCCATATGTGTGCCTCCTCCCCAAAAAGGCATTACTAAAACCGGTGGTCCTTTTAGTCAGTCTTTTCGACTTGCCAGAGCTTCTCATTGTCATGGATGGATATCCTAGACTGAGATTCGGAATGGATTCCATCTAAATGGCCATTTTACAATGCTTTTTAGGGGTGGAGTTTTGAAGGCAAGAGGTGGAGCGTTAAGGTAGTTGAGACCGAGTCATAATGGTAGAATGCACTCGCTGAGTCTGGCGGAGGGCGAACTTGGGGATGTCAGATCTATGATGGGATGAGGAGGACTATAGGTGTTGGAGGCTATCAATGATGTAGGAAGTTATGGTATGTAGGCAATGGTTTCAAAACTCGAATGATCCGGGATTAGATCATCCAATCCAGATTGGGATCCAGGGCTGTAACTCCTAATCCCTAGGTTGGATCGGGCGATCTAGTATTGGATTGTTCCGGATCGGACGATCCGACCTAGGGATTGAACAAAGAGGATTCCTCACTTCTTTCTCTCATTTAGAACCGTGCATGAGACTTTCATCTTGTATGACTCCTAAGTGATAAAATAAAGAAGAACCTATCTTCTTTCTTTTTTGATTACCTTCCTTGCGTATGTATAAGACCAAATCCGTTCGATTTCTAAGAAGAAATGCTAATCCTTAACTGTTTGAGGAATCCTTCATCAGTGGTTGTGAATGACTGATTTTTTCAATCTTTTCTACCTTTGTTCCATAGGAGCAAGTCAGAAATATTGAGAAATAGAACCATTTGATTTGATTCGTTCTCCATAGCCATGAGATGATCATCTTAGGGTGATCCTTTTGTCAACAGATGCTCCTATTACACTCGTAGTCTCTGAAGGATGAGAACCAACTATGTAGCAACTATATTGAAAATTTAAGTATTGTATACATCATTAGTCCGATCCTTTGTAGGAATTATCTGTAATAATGAACTTGCAAAATGGATCTATTTATCATTAAGAGATTTGTTGTTCCTAACCTTGTTTCACCTTAATTGTTATTTGAACAAAAAGATCACAATAAACTTCTGGTATAAGTTATATTTTGGTCCGAGTGGGGATAACATCCATATAATGCTTTAAAAAATATATTTTTCTTTTTAATATAATTTTTTTTTTAATGAAAGATTGGTACAAAGAGTCCCACAAAGGCCTCTCTAAAAGAATCTCCTTTAAAGAACCTTAAAAGAGCCACATATAAGGGGTAAACTCCAAAATGAAATAGTCATAACCCTTAAATCTGGCCTTATAATGAATGATTCAGATTTTGTTGTTGAATTACATATTTTCCATGTAAAAAACACTAACATTTTCTAATGGGGGTGCTGCCCCTGACCCCCCACCAAGCGGGGGTTAGGGGGTGGCATTATTAGGGGAGAGAGGGGGGGGGGGGAACTCCCACACATCCTCTGCTTTCCCCTAATAGAAGAGATCCAAACAAGGCTAGATCAATCTTCACCAACCCATCGGCTAGAACATCGAATTATGTATTATTTTATATTTTATCTTTATTCATATGATATTATATATAATTTAACTTTTATGCATTAGATGTGATCATATTGGATGTTTGATTAAGTAAACTACAATCTTGAACTTATACAAGCCTCAAAACCTTATTTATACATGTATGATGCACTTACCATGCCTATAATTATGTTAATCATAATTTATATGTTATTGCATATGGTTTGATTTTTATGTACTAGAAGTAATCATATTGGATGTTTATTTATACAATGTACAATTTTGATTTTTATACATGTTTGAGAGTTGTAACAGTGTTTATTTATGTATAATGCACCTAACATACTTAAAAATTATGTTTTTTCTTTTAAATTTTTTATAGAAAGTATTATGAGAATATATAAGAATTTTTATGATTTTTTTTTTTTTTTATAGAATTTATCGGCATTGGATTGGTTTTGGACTGAATGATCACGACTTAGATCACCGATTCACGATTCAATATGATCCTAGATTGATTTTGGGCCTAAACAATCTAATCCAACAATCCGAGTTTTTGAACCATGATGCAGACAATGTCAAGATAGAGTATGGTCCAACTACAAGTAGAGGATAGCCGAGAAAACTTGTTGCTTGTTGACTTATGGGCCGAAGAAAAGCTTTAGAATTAAAATCTATCAATTGTGTTTTGACTAAGAAATCCGCAGGAGGAGGCCCCTGCAGATATGTAATTCTTGCTATAATGGATGTTCTGTGTGATAAAGGGTAGTGTCCAATGGTCTATGATGACAAAAAGAAAAAGAAGCTTGGGTGGGACACAACATGGCCTAAAAATGTCCATGGATTGGTCATCCGTGAAGTTGACTCCTTGCGCTCCCTTGGGGGGTGCTCAAATATTAGGGACCTTGTCCACGTTAGTCCTCAATATGACATGGCGGCATTGAAACTATTGTCTACCATTAGACCAGCCAACAATGGTGCCAAGCCGATGCATGGTCTAGTGACTGCGTCAAAGCCAACACATGAACCATAGGAGATTTCAGTTCTTGCATTGGTTGGGGGTCCAAAAATCCCAAACGAGTTGCTCGTGTTTCTAAATTATAGATTATGCTTGAAGACCGAATGGAAATTTATTAAACAACTACCACATCATGTCAAAAGTGGAAACAACCCTAAGAGGAGAACTCTATGGAATTTACATTTGGCCAGCCGTCTCAAAGCAAGCATCTCCATCGTGCCCCTAAGGTACCAATGGATTATTTTGTATTTAGTTTGGTAGATAATCACTTGAGAGCTTGTGGCCCTTGGACCAAAGCCTTGAGACCCAAATGGATCCCTACTTGTTGTAAAGTAATAAGGCATACACATCTATTGAAGCATAAGGGGGTTATTTGGGTATCTCCTCTTCATGACTCCTCAGTGCATCTAGGGGCCCAACCCACACGTAATGCTAACAAGGAAAATCAGGAGGTGGTGAGGGCGGTTAGTGCAGCTCAGTCTCCGTTGCATAATCTAGATTGGCTATTGGCTCTAGATAACTTCCCAAACTGAATAGATGGGTGATAAATTTGTAATAAGTGGGTTGTCATGGCTGTCTTGGAATAGGCTCAGAATGGTCAATTTGCCTACTAGCATGGAATTGTCAGGGTCGTGGGAAACCCTTGACAATTTACGCATTAAGAGAGCTTCTATGCTCTCAAAACAAGAGTGTAGCTTTTTTAGTTGAAACAAAATGTAGTTGTACTTTTATTATGAGTAATGGGTAAGGCATGGGTGGAAAATAGAAGGCGTTGATGCCTTAGGTCTTGCTAGAGGTTTGGCATTTATCTGGTAGAATCATATGGACATTGAAGTGTTGGATAAATCTAATTGATGGGTGTGTGCAGATTTTCCCTAGGGATCATCTCTATCCTTGGCTCTGCATTTTCATTCATGGGGAGCCTACTATCTCAAAGAGGCCAAAATTTTGGGATTTCTTTTCAGAATAACAGGTGTGAGTGAAGGAACCCTTAATTTGCATTGGCGATTGAAATTGTCTTTAGGACCCAAAGGATAAGTGGGGTGGTACCCAAGTAAGTTGATCATATTTCACGTGTATCATAGACTCTTGGATGTGGGTAATCTTATAAACTTGGGAAGCAAAGGCTAGTAGATTTGTGTGATTAGAGCTTGTGATTTGGATTTGTAAAAAGGAATAAGAGGAAGAAGAAGAAAGGGAGGAAGTGGAGGAATCATATGAAATGGTATTTCCTCTCTCATACGTATGAATGCATTTATTAAAAGGATATTTGAGACACTACATTCAGTATTTACAAATATAACACTCCTGTACAATGTACCCATACACCCTTACATATTGCCTATATACATTCATATACATCAACTCCCCCTTAAGCTGGTATGTCAATATCGTACATACCTAGCTTACAAATAATCCTACTAAAACTAGGACTACACAATCCTTAAGTAAACACATCTGCTAACTGGTCTTTAGTCTTCATAAAGAGAATGCAAATTTGCTTGGTTTGCAACTTCTCCTTAATGAAGTGTTTATCAACCTCAACATGCTTTATTCTGTCATCCTAGACCGGATCGTGAGCAATGCTAATGGCGATCTTACTGTCGCAGTACAATCGCATAGGACCATGAAAATGAAATCCCAATTCTCTCAAGAAGCCATGTATCCATAGTATCTCACAAATCCCATGTGCCACGGCTTAGAACTCTGCCTTCTTTTACACTTGATCAAGCTACAACTGACTGCTTTTTGTTACGCCAAGAAACAAGGTTACCTCCAACAAAGATACAATATTCAGAAGTAGATCTTCTATCATCCACAGATCCTGCCTAATTTGCATCAGTGAAAGCCTCAATTCAGAGATCATGTCTTCTACGATATAGGAGGTCTTGACCTGGACTCTTTTTCAGGTAGCGAACAATGCTGTATGTTTCCTCAAGATGTCTGGCTGTGGGAGCATGCATAAATTGGCTTACCACTCCAACTTCGTAAGAGATATATAGCCTAGTCAAGGTTAGATAAATCAGCTTCCCTACTAGTCTCTGGTAACGACCAGTATCAGTAAGTCTGTGACCTTCGTATGCATACATATGATGGTTGAACTCAATGGGAGTCTCACAAGGTTTACATCCTAACATCTTAGAGTCTTGAAGGAAATCTTAAATATATTTGCATTGAGATAAAAAGTGGCCATCCTTTGATTTAACAACTTAAATTACAAAAAAGTACTTGAGAGGCCCTAAATCCTTGATCTTAGGCGATGGATCTCATCAAGATCATCACCCATAACCACAATGTCATCAACATAGACAATAAGGGCCGCAACTTTTACTTGCTGATGCTTCATGAAGAGAGTATGGTCATCTTAACCCTATTTGTAGTCATTTTTGAGCATAACACCTCTAAATCTCTCAAACCATGCTCGGGGAGATTGTTTGAGGCCATAGAGTGCATTCTTTAGATAACACACCTTCCCTTTATTTGTGGATAGCTGGAAGATGGGGGGTAATCTCATTTAGACTTCTTCTTCTAAGTTTCCATGAAGAAAGACATTCTTGACATCTAGTTGAAAGTTGAAATAATGACTAACCTTGATTTGTAACAACTGAGATCAAGATCCTGATAGAACTTATCTTTGCTACTGAAGTAAGGGTCTCCTGGTAATCAATCCCATAAATCTGAGTGTATCTCTTGGCTACCAACCTAGGTTTATATTATTCAACAATTTCATTTGGTTGGAGCTTCATTGAGAATACCCATCTACACCTACTTGGATCCTTTCTGATGGAAGGTTAACAACATCCAATGTCTTATTTTTTTTCAAGAGCTTGCATTTATTCTTCTATTGAGTCTAGGAAAGATCTTGGGGAACACTGCATGGAATAGAAATAGAGGACAAGGAGGTAGAGAAAGTTGTAAACTCAGGAGACAAAGAGTCATAGCACACATAGTTCGCAATTGGGTGTTGAGTGCAGGCATGAGTACCCTTTCTAAGAGCAATAAGCAAATGTGAATCATCAAGAGGTATGGAGGGAGCAATACCTGGAGAGGAGGCGACTTGTTGGAGAGGCACAAGAGAGCTATGAGCAACCTTCTACTTCTTCCTAACAAACACATGAGTAAAATCTTTCGTCCATCATTTCTTTGAGTGGGTTCTACCTCATTGGGAACAACCTCTTGCTTCCCCTTTCTATTACATCCATAAACATCAAAAGAATATAGATGAACAACCTCATCTTCACATACACCATGTTTCTCCCCCCTGAAGATGAGGATGGCTGGGAGAGAATAAGGAAATAGTTTCATGGAAGGTGACGTCCATAGAAACAATATGTTTCCGAGTAAAGGGATGATAACACTTGTATCCCTTCTGATTTGGAGCATACCCATGCAAAATGCATTTAAGAGCCTTGGGGTCCAACTTGGAATGATTTAACTTCAAAACATGGACGTAACAAACACACCCAAAAGCTTTGGGAGGAAGAGAGGAACCAAGAGCAGAATTGGAGAGATGAGAAAGAGGAGAGTGGAAATCAAGAACCTAAGTGGGCATCTGATTCATAAGATAGGTAGCATTCTAAAGAGCATATGCCCAAAAAACTTGAGGAATATGCATAGTAAACAACAAGGTTTAAGTAATATCTAATATATAGCGATTTTTTCTTTTAGCTACCTCATTGTTTTTCTGGCTTCGGAAGGTTCTCTATGGTCTTAAACAGGCTCCTCGTGCTTGGTTTGAAAAATTTAGCACCAGAAAGCAGCCTCCGTTTGTTGCTTTCAAGCCAGAGTTTGCATGATCGAAGTGTTTTGAGCGGGATAATCATTGTTTCCACTTAGGAATCCTTGGACAACTGGTTTGATGAAGAATGCTACGCTGAAAGAGATAGTAGAAAAAGTAGAAGACATATATTTACCACCATTATCCGAACGAAGAATACGAATCTTAGAGTCAAATTGAGTATCTATCATCTTATGAAACAATTGAAAAGTAGAAAACACCTCGTGTTTGACATGTAACAAATAAACCCATGTAGTATGAGTAAAGTCATCCACAAATGTAACAAAATAACGATAACCAAATTAAGAGGTAACAGGGGTAGGATCTCATACATTAGAATGAGCAATAGAAAAATGAGATGTACTCCTGCTCATACTCATAGAATAAGATGATCTATAATGTTTTGTAAACTCGCAAATCTCACAATAAAAAGAACACATAGAAACAAAACTACGTTAATTGGGAAATAGTCTCTGTAAAGTAGGATGGGTGGTCAAGCTGAAAGTGCTACTTCATAAGCTTATATAAGGAGGATGAAGAGGATGTCTGCTGCATTGGAGAGGTAAGATTAGACATTTCATCAAGAAGGTATAGCCCCCGCTCCTCATGACCTCCTACTAATAGTCCACCTCGTCCCCAAGTCTTGAAAGACACAATAAGATGGAAAGAAAGTGACACTGTAGTTCAAAGACTTGGTAATATGATTGACATAAACTAGGTTAAGCTAAAAGTTTGGAACATAAAAATGGAAGAAAGAGATGAAGGGGGAGAAATAGGTATAAACCCAGTCCCAATAACAAAAGACACAAAGCCATCGGTTATACAAACAGTGTCTCGACTAGAGCTAGCAGTGTAAGTGGACAAAAGAGATGACGTACTAGTCATATGGTGAGAGACACTTGATTCAATTATCCAGGGAGCACTAGAGGTAGGAGAGGAAGCACTAAGGGCAAAGTTTGGTATACTTGCAGCAACAATAGAGGATGTAGTGGTAACAGCAGAAAAATATCCATCTGAGCCATAAAACGACGAAGATAGGCCATTTCTTTGTGAAGGGAGCCCAACTCTCTGCCAGAGACAACAAAAGTCTCAAGCACTGTAGAAGGAGCAACGTCAGTAGGGGTAGCGACATATACACTGGACTAATTCCCAGTAAGAGAACGGGGAGCTACACCACGACCACCAACAAGAAAAACACGTTGAGGCCGAGAAATAGGTTACTTGAGGACAACCATGAAGGCCCCAACAAGTGGCCCTCGTCTGACGTGGATGGTTATAATGATCACAACGTAATCAGTCTTGGTCATCTGAACCATTGCCAACACGACCACAACCACAACCACCACTACGACCACCTCTCTAGGACATAGAGGTAAGAGCTGATCTCTTAAGAGCATGGGAAGGCTGGGATACAAACATAGCACTCTAACGATGGTCCTCATGGTGGAGAAAGGTTCAGACCTCAATAAGGGATGAGAACGAGTCATGGGCAAGGAGATGACTGCAATTGTCTCAAACTCGGGATTAAGATCTGCAAGAAGCTCAAACGCACGGTTTTCCTCAACAAACTTCCAAAAAATTGAAGCATCAGCAACAAAGAGAGCAGGAAGAGCCAAATAATGGTCAATCTCCTTCCACAAGCAGCACATGCTGGAGTAATAGGTAGTGATAAACTGATCACCTTGCCATGTTTGTTATACCTATTGATGAAACTCGTGCACTTGAGCGAGCTAGCCAACCTCATAGTAGGTTTTTTCAAGGGTATCCCATATCACCTTGAAAGAGTTCAGAAATAGATACTTGTTACCAATCGACGGTTGCATAGAATGGAGAAGCCAGGAAACAATAAGAGCATCTTCAGTCTCCCACTTGGGGAATTGAGGATTAAAAGGGGCCAGGTAGGAGTGCTCCCAGTAATATACCCCCACTTGCCACGGCTAAGGATGGAACAACGAGCAAATTGAGATCACGCCAAGTAGTTGGTGCCATCAAACTTCACAATAGTAATAGGTGTAAGAGACTGGTCATGGCTTGGAGGAGCATGGCCATGGCCAGTGGCTGAATCAGTCACCAAAGGTGATGAATCGATTTGACTATCCTCAAACATGATAGTGGAGAGATAAACACACTACAACAAATTGCAAACAAGCACTACAGAAACACGGCTCATGATGAGAGCTCAGAGTAACCTCAAACAACAAGGGGCACCCACTATGCTCCACCAAAACAAGAAAACAACACTGCTATGTGCCAAAAGCAATCGACCACAACTTCTAAAAGGCTATGTGCCGCTGACAAGAGCAAAAGGGGGTATACCACAACACGCAGCGACAAGACCCAATGACAAATGGAAGCTCAAAAACATAGAGCTTAACTAACCACCCTTCACAATCCAACGTAGGCACTAATACAATCAAGCATACACAATCAAAGCCTTTCAAAACCAGTAGAAGGCATACAACTCCACAACATGAATAATCGGGCCCCAAAAAATCAAGATAGAGCCCTAGGCATTGGTCCCAAATTGGGAAAAATACCATAACTTTCTCAAAACTCAACAAAACTGCATGGGACTTGTCCCAAGAGATTTCTAGAGAAAAAAGGACCCAATAGGTACTTGTTTTGAAGATAGAAACAGTCCCAAACTGAGTAGATCTACAGAAATTGCAGATCTGGAAAAAATGTTGAAAAATAGAATAATCAAAAACTCACTCAAATCGAACCAAACTTGAGTCCAATGGCTTCAGCAAAGTTAGGCGATCCATGAGGTATGAGAGCCAATCTGACATGGATGATGTCACTGTACGGACTGTTGATGTCAATGGACGGCCTGCTAACATTAGCAAGTATGCTGCGGGCCTTGAGTTGTGTTCAACAAAGTAATCTCTTGGGGCTCTGATACCAAGTACATTTGTGTGATTAGAGCTTGTGATTAGGGTTTGTAAGAAGAAGGGGAGAAAGAAAAAGAAAGGGAAGCAAAAGTTGAGGAATCGTATGAAAAGGTATTCTACGTATGAATGCATTTATTAAAAGGATATTTGAGACACTACATTGAGTATTTACAAGTATACCACTCATATACAATGTACTCATATATTCTTACATATTGCCTATATACATTCATATACATCAACAAGGCCCCCCTTCACATGAACTAATCGTCAATGGGGTATCCACAAAGTTAAGGAAAGACTTGACAATGTAGCAGTCAACCCCCGCTAGAGAGCCAACTACCCTTGGGCTTATGTGGAAAATCTTATATCTTCAGGTTCAGATCATCTTCCAATTGTCTTGCTCCTCAATCCTGCCCCTCACCGAAGGCCGTTCTTTTTGGTTTGAATGGATGTGGGCTGCCAATCCCGGGTGTCAAAGTACCATTGAGATTGCTTGGATGAACTCAGCTCTGTTCTCTTATGGTTGCGGTCTCCCTGAAAAGCTAGCTCATCTGGTTCTTGTGTTACATAACTGGTATAAGGCTTCATTTGGTAGTCTCACAAGCAAGATTAAGGAATTCATGGAATCTTTACAAAGGACGTATGCCTTACCCTTGATTCTTCAATTGGAAGAGGATACAAAAAAAGCTACCCAAGATTTGGGTGCTCTCCCCTACATAGAAGAAATTCTATGGGCACATCCTATATTAATTGATTGAAGTGGGGTGACCAGAACACATGGTTCTTCCATTTGTCCACCCTAAGGCGACGGACGAAGAACTTTATAGGATCCATTTGTTGCTGCAATGGTCAATGGGTACATGAGGAGAGGTGGATTGTGTGACTCTTTCTGAATTACTATAAGGGGCTTTTCTAAACATCTTCATCCTCACAACTTAGTATATGGAAATTCACCTCGAATATTTCCAGGGTTTTGTCTGAAAAAAAGGTGTTCCTAGACAAGGTAATCACTAAGGAGGAAATCAAGTCTGTGTTGTTTGACTTGGGGAAATTAAAGGCCCTGATCCTGGATGGCTTCTAGGCTGGTTTCTTCCAATATTGGGATACGGTTGGTGATGATCTTCTGTTGAATGAAGTGAACCATACGTTCATAGTGCTAATCCCCAAGGTCTGAAATCCTAATCGAGTTGAACACTTTTGACCAATTAGCCTACGGAATATTATCTATAAAGTCATATCCAAAATGCTGGCTAATCGGACGTAACTGGTTATCTCCGAGGTTGTCTCCCTGTGTCAAAGATAAAGGCGAGCAAATTGTTGACAACATTCTGGTTAACCATGAATTATTGCATCACATAAAAAGGCACAACTCCAAAGCTTAATTAATGGCTCTTAAGCTTGACCTCAGTACGGTGTACAATAGGGTTGAATGGAGTTGCTTTCTAAGAAATATGGCAATTATGGGATTTAATGGATCTAACAATATGTATTATTAATATCCTACAAAATCCTTCTCAATGGTTCACCCAGAAAAAAAGTTAACAGAATCTGAAGGTCTTCGGCAGGGAGACCCCCTTTCACCTTGTTTTTGTTATGCATGGAAGGCTTGTCTATGGCGATTAGTAAAGCTCAAAGTGTAGGTGCTTTTTCAGTACTTTCATGTGAGGTGTACTAGTCCATATATCTTGCACCTTTTTTTTTGCAAATGATTGCTATATATTTAGCAAAGGGGTGGTGGTTCGAGAATATGCAAGTATCCAAAACATTCTTAAGTAATTTCATGAAACCTCATGGTAGTTAGTTAATTTTGAAAAATCTGTGGCTATTTTCTGCAAGCAGACCCTGGTCTACCATCAACAAAACATTTGCAATACCTGTCCATCCATAGTCTCACTGTCAACACCCCGGGTATTTACCTTGGGCTTCCATCATCCCATTGGAAGAAATAAGTGCTTTCTTTTTCCTTATTTGGATGAAAGAATAGCAGGAAAAATTCAAGGTTGGAAAGAGCAAATGCTCTCGTCAGCTGGCAAGGAAACCCTATTAAAGTTGGTAATATCAACTATTCCTGCCTATGGTACGGCCTGTTTCTTGTTCCTAAAGGACTCTATAATGCTATAAACACTAGGCAATGGAGTTTTTGATGGGGTTAGAGGTGCAATGAGAGGAAAATCCATTGGACTCGTTGGCTGGCTGTTGAGATATTATAAAAAAAATAAAAAAAATCAAGGGAATCAAATCCCTTGATTGTAGGGATGGCGACCAAGCCAACTCCCACTTACCTCTCTTAGAGAGACGTGTGGGAGTGGCTGGGGTTGCCGCACCCCACTTCCATCTCTCTCTCCTCACTATATTTTAGCCATAGGATCTCCTTTCTTTAGATCTACGATCAAGGGTAAAACCCTAATTAGGGTTGCCTCCAAAACCTAATCTATCTCTATAAATTCTTACATAAATCAAAGGGAAAATAGTTTTGATAAAAAAAAAGATTTTAGAGATGGAACTTGCACGTTGGTGGCTGTCTAGGGTTTTCTCTAAGAGAAAGAGGAAGAAGAAAAAGACTATTGGAAAGTTAGAGAATACTCTCTGAAGAAGAAAAAGAAGGAACGCAAATCTGCTTGCGATCTTTATACTCTTAATCTCTGTCTTTCTCTCTTCTCATTGTGAATACGGATCTTGATCTCGGTTGTCTTCCTTTGAGAAGTAATACCTTGAGGTCTTGATTCAAGACTCTTGTTATAATCACTC
>JAOXJP010010786.1:0-17824 GCA_025762735.1 Platanus orientalis | reverse complement strand
GATTTGACAAATGATGCCTTTACATCGACAATCTCCCCCTTTATCAATTCCATGGCAAAAACCATATTCTTGGTCATTGCCATTTGGCACACTTGCCCATTTCCCCAAATTACATCATTAAGCTCAAATATCTTAACCTCATATACAACATAAGGGCTTTTTATCCAAACCCCTAAAATACATGCCAATTACCTCTAATACAAGATACATAAAATTAAAAATTACATTCAGCACTTTAAGTATCTTGACTTGCTCATCAACACCTACACACACAAACACATATACCTTCCTTAAGCCATATGTGAAGTATATAATATAAAAACATGTAAAAGTATGCATATGAGCAACATGACATGTCAATGCAATATGAAGGTGTTCATTTTAATTTTAGTATTGGCAAAAACATATTGAAAATATTTGTAATTCCCCTAATTTTATATGCTCCCCTATAATGCATACAAGTTTCTTAAGTCTTTACCTTTATATAGGTAACACTCGTCTCTATACTTTCTCCCCCATAAGTATAGAACCCCATGCTTATACTTACTTGACAAGTATAAAAGCAATCCTCCCCCATAATTTATAGCAATACTCCCCCATAATCCATAGATCTCTCCTCACATGGCTAATGCCAATGTTTTCTCTCCCTTTTTTCCATGCAATTGGCAAAGTCTAGCGAAAATCAGAAGACCAAAAATATATAAAGTGAACGACAAGGCTAGACAAAAACAAAGGCATGTCATTCATGATAGTCACATAAGTATCAAAAATTTTGAAATGTAAATGCAAATGGCCCACGGCCAATACAAAAAGATAACAAAAAATGACAATTGTGGCCTAACAACAAGCACCACAAGACAAAACAAGGGAAGCTAATCATCTCCCTCCTCATACTCTAAGCCCTCAGGCTCAACTCTCTCGACATGACCCTCCACATCATCTAGATCACCCTTCCCGTGATCACCTAAGGACTACTCACCTCCATCCTCATCTCCCTCAACCTAAGCTATGCCATCCTCCTCAGACTCTTCAGTGAACTCAATGGGATAATCAGTCATACTATCACTGGCCGATTCAAGGACCAATGAGTCCTCAAGAGTGGAGACTCTAGCTGCCACTAACTTCAAGTTGGTGTTGTTCCTCTTCTGGTTACGAGCAACCCTGCCAAGCTTCCTGAGTACCATGTATAGTAGGGACATCATTATGCCTTTGGTAGAGGTCAACACAACCTTAGCCGGGTTCAGTTTGACCCCTTTCTTTTGCAGGTCAATGACTTTCTCTACGAGGTTCATTCTCTTCAAACTCCCAAGAGTGAAGGGAGATTAGGATGCTTCATCTGGGCAGGCACACGAAAAGGCACCTTGTGTACTATGAGGATCTTGGTGATGAGCACTAGAAAGGGAATACTTTCCATGGAGTGTTTAGCCTTGGTAGTCTTAAGGATGACATAGCATATGACTACAGGGAGGTTAATTTTTGGCCCCTTGATGATGTTGTCTATGAGGTAGGCTGTCTAGAGAGAGATCATTTAGGTGGGTCATCGGAATGAGATTATAGGAGAATAAATGCCCAAAGAACTTGACTATGGGTTTACAAAACTTGTGAGGGAGCTTCGTGCCCCAACTAACATGTTAGATACACAGACAATCAATTATCTAGGTCTTCTCTATCAGGGTGAGCTTGGCTAGAAATGCTATCCCTTCTGCTTCTCATGGAATCTGGAGAAGCTTGGGCATGTAGTCAGGATTTACAGTGATTGGTTAACAGTAGATAGTGGAGTAAAAGGAGTTATCTCAGTTGTTCTCTTCAAACACATTGGAGTAAAAAATTTGGACCTCCTAGTCTTAGATGGGTCCCTAGAGATCGAAGTATGGGAGCCACCCACGAGCATGCATCTGCTCATACACCTCCATGTCCATATTTCTCTCAATGATGAACTGGCGCTTTGAGAAAATGTTCTCAAAGGATTCCAATGCCTTACAGTCATGGAAGAGAGAGAGACCATCTTCTTTATGGCCCTTGGTTCTCTTCCTCCTTTGTGAACCTTCCCCCATTGGTCGTTTGCCTTGGTCTACAGCAAGAGGCGGTGAAGTTATTTGAGACACACCTCCTTTGGACAATTTTGAAGCCCTAGTTGCTAATTTCTTCTGAACCATTATGGATTGATGAGAGAAATGAGGGAAAACCTCTAATTTATATCAGAGGAGAGGAAGATCAATTGTTAGAGAGAGAGAGAAAGGCATGTGGAGTGAATGAACGAAGACGTGGGGAGCTCAGTCGTCTATTGGAACTCAAATGCTTCATCTCTAGTAAATGAACCAGGGAAAAACGCATCTTGAGGTCTTAACAAGGGTTTAAATTTTCTTACAAATTTTTTGACAAAACTTCCCTCATGATCGATCATGAGGTTTGTAATTGATCATGCCTCACGATCGATCACAAACCCTATGATCGATCACGCATGCTATATCTCCTTAAATACAGCTCATGTGTGCTGGGAGTGGGGACCACTCCTGCTCTATGTGCTTGGTCACATCCATTAGACCCTAAGCACTTAGGTATGAGTCACAGGTTCTCATCCTATGGTACACAACCCTATGGCATTCCTCAAATATTCAAACCTCCTTAAGTCAAGAGGTTTTTTCAGATTATCTACCAACTGGTCTTCTATATTCACATGATCTAAGGACACCACTTTCTCGTCCACCAATTCCTTGATGAAGTGATGCCTAATATCTATATGTTTAGTCCTTGAGTGTTGAACTGGGTTCTTGAAAATGTCAATCACACTCTTGTTGTCAATGAACAAACTCATTGTTCCTTGTGACAACTCATAATCTCTAAGCATTTCCTTCATCCAGAGATGTTGAGTGCATCCACTACCAGCTGCAATATACTCAGCTTCAGAAGTTGATAGAGAGATGGAGTTTTTTTCTTGATATGCCAAGAAACAAGATTGTTGCCAACATAAAAGTAACTTCCACTCGTGCTCTTGAGATCCTCCACATCACCTACCCAATCCGCATCTAAGTACCCCACAATCTCAAATGTGGTGTCAAATGGGTACCACAACCCAAAATCTATTGTTCCGTGGATGTATCGGATAATCCTTTTAGCTGCCTTAAGATGTGAGTCTTTAGGAACAGCTTGGTATCTAGCACATGCACCTACATTGAATTCAATGTCTGGTCTACTCACAGTCAAGTAAAGCAAGCTCCCAATGATGCTCCTATAGTGGGTGGAATCGACCTCAGCTCCCTCAAGGTTTTTGGTGATCTTGTCACTTGTGCTGATGGGTGTGTTAGCTAGTTTGGATTCCTACAATCCAAACTTGGAGACTAAGTCTTTTGCAAACTTTGTTTGGCTTAAGAAGATGTCATCATTAGTTTGCTTCATTTGAAGACTTAGGAAAAACCTCAGTTCTCCTTTTGTACTCATCTCAAATTTTGATTTCATTGTTTAGGCTAAACCATGAGACATCTCCTCACTGGTAGACCCAAAAATGATGTCATCAACATAGATTTGAACTATGAGTATATGACCATTTTGCTTCTTTATGAGGAGTGTTTTATCCAGACTACCTCAATCGAAATGGTGATCAAGAAGAAACTTTGTGAATCTTTGATACCAAGCTCTTAGAGCTTGTTTGAGACCATACAAAGCCTTCTTGAGTCAGTATACATAATTAGGCAAGTGAGGGTCCACAAATCCCTCAGATTGCTCAACATATATTTTCTCTTGGAGAATTTCATTTAGGAATGCACTCTTGACATCCATTTGATATTAGGTTGAATTTCAAATAACATGCTATGGACAAGAGGATCTTAATGGATACTAATGGGAAAAACTGATGAGGGGGGCCGGCCCTAAGCCCCCCCAACTCGCCAAATACCGAAGCCCTCAACCAAAAGATAGAATCGTCCCATAGTACTTGACCCTGAACATCCTGCTAGTAACCCTGATTGTCACTCAAAGTACCCGACACCTAAAGACCACTTAGAACCCTGAGACCCTTGAGGACTCGAGGACTTCCCGACTAGTGGAATGTGATAACCCTGACTGTTCAACCTAAGGATATGGATGATCCAAAAACCGTTACTCAAATAGAATATTCTCTACAACAGACTTGCTAATTCTATGAAAAGGATAGAGAGAGGAGGGGGAGACGTAGCCAAGAACATGGGTGACAGTGACAAGCAAGAACGTGGTGGAAAGCAACATGCAAGAACATGGGAAGAAAGTAATATGCAAGATCCTTTCAAATATGCCACTACTCGAGCTTATAAATGTGGGCATAAATCTGTCCTCCAGGTATGAGACATGAGAAACCCTAAAGAGAAAGAATGAGAGCTTCACCCCTAGAATCCCCCTATTTACTGACTTAATCATCGAAGAGCTAGAAGCCAACATCCTATTAGCGCCTAGCTTATTAACCTTCTATTGATCTACATGTGTAGGACCAGCCCCATCAAAGACTTGGGACGACCATAGGATCATCTGATTACCATAGAGGAGCCTGTTCAACCGATACTCCATCAGTTGGCATCTTCTGTGGGAAACTTCATTTTTGGTAAAACCTAAGTTTTGCATGGTTGAAACCAGGTTGATGGCAGCTTAACACAACCAGGGTTCTAGAGTTAAAAGACTAGAAACCTCCATCTCCGATGGAGCACACCCCGAAATCCCAAGGGTGGATGTGCAACTATTGATGGAGCAGAATCGAGATATTATATAGGAACTGAGAGGCCAGAGGTATGCACCAAGCGATGGTGATACAAGACAACCAGGGTCTCATGCCCCTCCACCCCAAGGCCATGACCAGGGACATGAAGACGAAGCTATAAGTGTTTTGGTCTTCCAGTTTTGAGAGATAAGTCACCATGAAGAAAATATTCGCATCCTAGGCACCTTGGAGGAGAGGATGGAGGATGTGAGAAAGGAGATGGTGACGATGAGGAAAGCCTTGAAAGGAAGAGCCCTAGCCACCATCGATGAGCTAATTCAGAGAATGGATCACCCCTTTACCCGGAGGTGATGGCTCGACTCCTCCCTGATAAGTTTAAGTCACCGCAAATGGTGATGTGCAATGGCGGCAAAGACCCCCAAGATCATTTGGAGGCCTACAAGACACACATAAACCTCTAGGCGACCCTTGATGAAATTATGTGTCGGGCTTTCCCAACTACAATCAAGGGGTCTGCTATGGTTTGTTTCAGCCAGTTATAGCCCAGCAGCATACTAAACTTCACAGAACTAAGTCAGTAGTTCGTTTGCTATTTCATCGATAGTTAGAGGCACCAGAAGTCGTCCACTTATCTTTTGAATACCAAGCAAAACAAGGGGGAATCCCTATAGGACAATATGTCCAGGTTTAATAGAGAAATGCTGTAAGTAGATGATGCCGAGGAGAAGATGATCATGGCTACTCTGATAATGGGGTTACTTCCCTCTAAATTCCTGTTCTCTCTCTCCAAGAATCCCCTATCTCGTATGGCCAACTTCATGGTGAAGATGTAGAAACACATGAACTTGAAGTATACCCTCAGCGCTAAGTGAGAATAGGATGCTGAGCCTAATTCATAGTCCAATAAGAGAAAGAGGGAACAACAGCGAACACTACGGGAAGATAGAGGTTGTCAGGTAAAAGAAGGTGACAGCAACCGTGGGATCAAGCCAAGGGTCAACCTCCCCCTAAGTAGGTTTTAAAACTATACCCCTCTTAATGTACCCATGGAATAAGTGTTCATTCATATCAGAGATGACCCAAACATCAAATGGCCCGAGAAGATCCATGCCCCGCTAGGGAAGAGAAGCCATGACAAGTACTGTCATTTTCACTGGGATCATAGCCACAACATCAATGATTGCTTTGAATTGAAGGAGCAGCCCTCATCTAGTGAGAGAAATTATAGAGATTTGTCGTAGGACGGCATCAGGGAAAACATGAGAGTGCCTATCAAGACCCTCCTACTTGAGAAGGAAGAAGGCCTAAAGGGCCGATAAGGGAGATAAAGGTAATAGCTAGAGGGTTCGCCGGGGGAGGAGAATCTAGCTCAACAAGGAGATCACACGTGAGGCAAATTTGAATAGAGAGAGACTAGTGAATGATGATGATAGAGAGGCCAGTGATGCATGTCAAGTTAGAGCACCCTCCCATCACCTTCTTCATAGAAGATGCTCGGGAGGTGAATCAATCACATGATGACCCCTTGGTAGTGACGTTAGTAATTTTAAATTACCTCACGCACCATACCTCATAAAAAATGGGAGCTCAGTGGACATCCTTTATCTCTTAGCCTTTGATCAAATGGGTGTCGGGCAAGAAAAAACTCAGACCTATCCAAACCCCATTGGTGGGGTTCACGAGCGATCAGTTGCTCCCACTACAACGGTCAGTTTATCAGTCACAATCAGAATAGGAGATTAGTAGGTAACCTGGGTGATAGACTTCTTAGTGGTTGACTGTCCCTCAACCTACAATGCAATACTCGAAAGACCGGCACTAAATCAGCTAAGGGCAATCACATCGACATATCATCCATTGATACACTTCCCAACTGAGGGGGTAGTCGGAGAAGTTCAGGGAGATCAAGTGGCAGCCAGGGAATGCTATATGGCCTCATTCAAGAGAGAGCCAGCTCCAAAAGAAAGCATGTTGATAGACAGCCTGGAGCTCTAAGATGAGAGGACCTGAGCAGTAGCAGAACTAGGAAGAGAGCTGGAAGACATTATCCTTAATCCCAACACACCTAATGGAGTCACCCAAGTAGGATCAGACCTGCTGGGAGGATCAAAGTTAGGCTATGAGACTTCTTTATCAAGAATTAGGACGTGTTCACTTGGATGCATGAAGACCTGCTGGGAATAGATCCTCAAATGGCTATGCATAGGCTGAATGTAGACTCGGCCTCGAGGCCCGTCAAGCAGAAAAGAGAAAATTTTCTCTAGAGCGAAATCAGGCGATTACAGAAGAGGTAGAGAAATTGTTGGCCACTAGATTTGTAAGAGAAGTCCACTACCCTGACTGGTTGGCAAACGTGGTAATGGTCTGGAAATTGAGTGAAAAATGGCGTATATGTGTTGACTTCACCGACCTCAATAAAGCATGCCCAAATGACAACTTTTCACTCTCGATGATTAACACCCTAGTGGACTCAATGGCTGGCCACCAAACCCTTAGTTTCATGGATGCCTTCTCGGAGTATAACCAAATAAATATGCACGAGCCCGACCAGAAGAAAACCACCTTCATCACCAACTAAGGACTCTACTATTACAAAGTCATGCCCTTCAAACAAAATAATGCGGAGCCACTTACTAGAGACTCGTCAATGAGATGTTTAAAGGCCAAATCAGGAGGAACATTGAGGTGTACATAAATGATATGCTTGTGAAGAGCCTTTAAGTCGAGCAACACTTCTCTGATTTAAACAAGACCTTCCAAACCTTAAGGAAGCACAAGATGAAGCTTAACCCCAATAAATGCACCTTCAGGGTGTCAACCGGGAAGTTCCTAGGGTTTATGGTTTCTCCACGGGGAATAGAGGCCAATACCTAGAAGGTGAATGCTATACTCGACATGTAGACTCCTAGAAGCATAAAAGAGGCACAATGTCTGGCTGGGAGGGTTGTTGTGTTAAGCAGATTCATCTCTCAGGCCACAGAAAAGTGCTGCCCTTTTTTTTGCCTGTTAAAGAAAGCTTTCTGCTGGGATAAAGAGTGCAACAGGGCCTTCCAAGAGCTTAAGGACCACCTTGGTCACCTACCACTAATTAACCAACCAAAGCAGGAAGAGGTACTCTATGTGACCTATCGGTATTAGAGACAACGGTAAGCTCAGTGCTAGTTAAAGAAGAGGCTAGGGTACAAGCGTCAGTATACTACACCAGCAGAGCTTTTAAGGGGGTAAAGAAAAGGTATCCGAGGGTCGAGAAGATGGCGTTTGCACTGGTCATCACTACTCGACGACTAAGGCCCTATTTCCAGGCCCATGCCTACTACACAAGCCTGAGACCTTAAGAAGATTACTCAAGTGGTCGGTAGAGTTAAGTGAATTTGACATCAAATACCACCCTCAAGGAGCAATCAATGGCCAAGTTGTTGCAAACTTTATCGCTGAATACACTTATGCACCAGACACCAAAACCAAAATGTGAGATGAGTAACAAGAAGAAGTGGACTAGGCAGAGTGGGTCATACACGTGGATGGTTCCTCCACAAATAGCATGATCGGGGGAGGAGTTGTCTTGGTCACACCAAAACAAAAATAAACTCAAGTATGCCATAAGGTTTAGGTTCAAGACAACTAACAATGAAGTTGACTACAAGTCAATGATCACATGGCTACGCCTTACCAATGCACTTAGGACCAGAGGGGTAAAGGTCCATAACGACTCCCAGCTGATTGTTGGATATGTACAAGGGGAGTGTGGGGGTAAGGATGGCTAGATGAAATAGTATCTCACCATAGTTGAGAAAGAGAAGTCCTAGTTTGAGCATTTTAGCATAAAGCGGGTCCCACGAGGGGATAATAAAGAAGCCAATAGGTTAGCCAAACTTGCATCATCCACCACTGAAATCCTAGCCCCCAGAATCCTGGTTGAGAACCTACGAGAGCCTAGTATCAAAATAAAGGGAGATAAGAAAGTCAACATGGTAAGCCTTGAGCCAAATGGGCCAATCAGATCATACGATATTTGAAAAGCAGTGAGTTGCTCAAGGATAAGGGAAAAGCGAGGAAAGTAGATATACGGGCCAATCGGTATCTATTTCTTAGTGACACTCTTTACAAGAGAAGCTTCACTCTCCCCCTATTAAGATGTTTATCTGAGGAAGAAGATGACTATGTACTCCTAGAGATACACGAGGGGATATGTGGAAGCCACTCAGGAGGAATGACAATGACCCATAAAGCAATCAGAGCCAAGTGTTATTGGCCCTCTATGTTAAGAGATGCCACTCTCCTCACTCAAAGGTGTGAAAAGTACCATAGGTTTGCCAACATCCCTAAGAAGGCCACAAAAGAATTAGTCCCGACAACGGGGCCTTGGCCCTTTACACAGTGGGGGATCGATATAGTTGGGCCACTCCCCATGGGAAAAAGATAAATGAAGTTCTTAGTAATAGCCATCGATTACTTCACCAAGTGGGTAGAGGCTGAACCCCTGGTGAAGATCACCAAGAAGAACATCTGAGACTTCACCTGAAAGTCCATTGTGTGCAAATTTGGGATCCCTCGGGTCATTATTACCTACAATGGTAAGTAGTTCGACAAAGCCCAATGCCGGGAATTCTGCGCGGAGCTCGACATCAAGAATCACTTCTCTTCCCCTTCTCACCCCCAAGCCAATGGCCAAGTGGAAGTCACTAACAAAACCCTCCTAGCATAATAAAAAAGAGGCTCAACAACTTAAAAGGCCTTTGGCCCAAGGAATTATCAAGTGTCTTAAGGGCATACCACACCACGGTGAGGACCTTTACGGGGGGAAACGTCATTCTCACTAGCTTTTGGAACCGAGGCGTAGTACCTGTCAAGATTAGAATGGCCACCTATAGAATAACTTTGACTCAAAGAAGAATGAGAAAAAAGTCACAAACAATCTCTACCTATTAGAATAAAAGAGAGACAAGGTCATACTCTGGGCGGCCGCTTACAAGCAAAAAATGGCCAAGTATTACAATTCTTAAGTCAGGGCAAGGAGATTTTCCGTCGGGGATCTAGTGCTCAAGAAGATGAGTTTATCCACACAAGATCTAATAGAAGGAAAGCTAAGATCGAGCTGGGAAGGCCCTTACCGAGTGATGCAATGTAATAGGCCCGGTACTTACCATCTTGAAACAATGTGGGGGGAGCCCCTGCCACAACGATGGAATGTAGAACATCTAGGAAAATAAATTGATGTTATAACTCTGACTGATGAAATGCTTTAAGTTATACAGGGTTGACAACATTTTAGGCCACCACGGTCCAGCTTCAAGACTAGTCCTAGGTTACAAGATTAACCCTTAAGCCACAAGAATGACCCCATGCCACAAGACTGGTCCATCCTCTCAGATCAGGCTACAAGACTAGCCCCACATTACAAGATTCTCCCTTACCAAGTAAGTACAGCTACACCCCCTCACAAATAAGATAAGTAAATTAAAGAAACATTTGAGAATACCTAGTGGCATCACCCAAGGAAGACCCCACATGCGGAAAGTGGTTAAGCTCTAAAGGAATGCCACCAGGGACCCTTGCTTTGCTAAAAACTCGAGGAGGCGCCTAAAAGACAATGAGCTAGTTAGTTAAGGAGGCTTAGTCCCTGACATACATCTACACTTAGAAAATTTGGGTTGATTTAAGTTAAATACTTACTCTTTTCTAAGACATTAACCCCAAGGGTTCCCAACACTTAGAAAAGTTTGACACTACTCATCCCTACTCGGGAAAAATTAACTACCTCGAGGCGTGCTCATACTTAGAAGAAAAATTTAACACTCTAAATGCTACATACCCCAGCCTACCTAGATAAAGTATAAGAGGAAATTGTCATTACACACACCAACACTAAAAAAAATTTGAAGAAAAAGATTAAGATTGTAAACTAGAAACGATACACACAGATGGGGGCAAAAGAAGATTTCATTCATATAAAGAAATTTTATAAGACTCTAAAAAATAAAAAGAAAAAAGAAAAGAGAATACAACTATTCTTGGGGGTTACCATCCGCCATTGCCACCTCTCCCTCTCTCTGGACAACTTCCTCTTAGATAACCTCCTCGGGAGTAGCCTCCGCCAGCTTTTCAATAGCCCCCTCGATTGCTATGCCTTGTTCTCCCTCAATGGCCCCCTCGAAGACCACGATATCTTCTTAACAGGCCTCTACTTATTCCTCGTCCTTACCCTCAGCATCCCCCTCTTTGGGCTTAACAAACGAGAAGTCTAAGTCGGGATACTGGTCGGCCACTATATCATAAAACTCTTTGAAACCTTCCCAGAAGCAATTAGCCTTGACAATTCTGAAGGCATCCGAGGCCAAGTACTTAGCTTCGGCTACCTTGAGGGCCTTTTCCATCATCTCCTCCTTCTCTCTCTCTCTCTCCACCTCAACCTCGAGGCTTGCCCACTCTAAGGCATTAGCTAACTCCTTTTTCACTGTGCTCTCAAGGGTTGCATTGAAATTGTTCTCGATCTTAAGGCAGTGGTTCCTTTAATGCCCTAGCTCATCCCTAGACTGACGGACATCCCTCTCAGAGTCTCATAAGAGAGTAGTCTAGCCCTCGATGTTGGTCTCTTACTATGCGACCTTTGCAGCCATGCTGGTGCGAGTCCTCAAACCATTTTCAGTTTTTTCTCAAGGTCACCAATTATGGCCTTTGCCTTCTCCTTGATGGCCTTGTTCTCGTTCCTTGCATGGGCAAGGCAGTTTAGATGATCATACCTGACATACACACAAAATTTGTATTTCTGGATGATGGCTATCATTAGGGTCATAGTTTGTAAAAACAAAACCAAGTTAGTACCACAGATATAGAAAAAAAGAAGAGAGAAGAAAGAAAATGTTAAGGGACGGGATGCTTTACCTTAGCCATGTAATGCATCATATATTTATGCAAGGTGGCCAGGGAAAGGTTCTTCTTTAGATATTGGAAGTCTGTTAGGGAAACACCACCTAGAAGGTAGTCCTCCCTAGACTCAGCCTTAGTAACTAGGAACCAGGCCCCAGTGGGGACTCTTGTACTATCGTGGCAAGAGTATAAGAACATGCCCCCTAAGTTGAGGCTGTCGTAATCACAACTGTTGGGGTGGTGGGCTCTGGGGTGATGGTAGGAGGCTCGATAGTAGAGGCCTTAACAGCATCGTAGGAGTAGCCGTCTAAGAAGCCACAACTGGATCCTAGAGGCAGGAGTAGGAGAGGGACCCCTATGTCACCCTCCAAGTCAACGACTGAGATGACGGTAGAGGAAGTCGAGGGAGGCATTGGGACTGCCTTGGGGGCCTGAGACCCAGAAGGCCCCCCAAAGATGATCTGGCATTTCCTCTTCTCTGAGATCATGACCACCTCTAAATTGACAGTCATTGGCTGACCAGTCTTTTTGGCCCTTAGGACCTTATATCTGATCTCCCAAGCTTGGGAAAGATATTTTTTGTCTGTCTTCATTATTGCATAAGACACGGACCCAAGATTAGAAATTAACAAAATATAAAAGAATAATTAGAGAGAAGAGAGGAAAGAAGACAAATAAAATAAAGACGGATGAGTTATCAGGGTTTGGATTGAAACCACACTAATGGAGTTAGTCAGGCATCACGAGATCTGGGAAGGCATTGGAATTATAATTTATTGCCTCCTGGATGCAAGCCTCCTCCTCATCAGATAGCTCGTTTATTTTGAAAACTAAAAAAAATGCATATGGCAACTTAAAAGAAAAACCATTTAAACATGGACAACAACAAGCAGGAAAATGAAATATATGCAAGGAACAACAATAAATTAATGGCTTACTTACCTACTGAACTAATGACTGATGCCCATGCTCGGTTGAACTTTACTATTGGGGCCTCCCCTGGGGGGCTCTCCCAACCCTCACTCAAGACAAAAATACTAGGTCCTCCATCTACTATTGGAACTTGGGAGCCTAGTCACCAATGTTAGAGTCGGGTCCCGGCTAGTGAAGTAGAACCACCCGGGCTCCTACTCCTTGAGGCAGTATTAGCAAAAAAACTCATTGAGTGTAAGGGAATGTTTTCCCTTGAAAGTCAATTCCCATAGGACCATGCATCCACTAGGCATTGGGCATTAGTTACCCAGGTGCCAGCCCAAGGCAGAGTAGCAATTCCCATAGAAATAAGGGAACCAAAAATTGAAGGCCCACCATGAGAGCCTGCTCATATAGCGCTACGCTATCGGCAAGGGCTTTGAAAGCCCGAGAGTCCTCGGGAGCCATAAAGTTGATCCCCTTGAGAATGAGATAAGTAGAATAATATCGAGTTAGGGTTTTCACCCCCAACTCTAAGCTGTAGAGGGGCAGCCTTGAAATTTTTCTCAGGAGCAATCTTTGCCATTGCCCCTGGGTGTTAGATAGAGCTGGCTCAATGGCCTGCTTTGGGGGTTTTTATAGGACTTTCGACAAGTCATCGGCCCAATTAACCATTCGATCGACAATATCCCTGGACACCATCTAGGCAACACTAGAAAAATTGACAAGTACAAGAAAGAGAAAAAACAAGGAAAGACACTAATACACATATGATAGGAAAAAAGGAAAAACTAAAGAGCACTAACAAAAAGATTAGTCCTACAGTACTCGACCCCAAACATCCCACTAGTAACCTCGACTGTCACTTAAAGAACCTGACACCTAAAGACCACTTGGAACCTTGAGGCCTTCGGGGACTCGAAGACTTCCCGACTGATGGAATGTGATAACCCTGACTATTCAACTTAAGGATATGCGTGATCCAAAAACCATTATTCAAATAAAATATTCTCTGCAGCAAACCTGCCAATTTTGAGAAAAGGACAGAGAGAGCAGGGGGAGACGCGGCCAAGAACGTAGACAATAGCGACAAGCAAGAACGTGGGGGAAAGCGACATGCAAGAACATGGGAGGAAAGTGACATGCAAGATCCTTTTAGATATGCCACTACTCGAGCCTATAAATGTGGGCACTAATCCATCCTCTAGGTATAAGACATGAGAAACCCTAAAGAGAAAGAAGGAGAGCTTTGCCACTAGAATCCCCTTATTTACTGACTTAATCGTTGGAGAGATAGAAGCTGGCACCTTACCGGCACCTAGCTTCTTGACTTTCTGTTAATCTACATGTGCAGGACTGGCCCCATCAAAGACTTGGGACGATCATAGGACCATCTTATTGGCATAGAGGAGTCTGCTTAACTGATATGCCATTAGATTCCAACCTTGTAACAAGGGCAAATGTCTCCTCAAAATCAATGCCTTAAATTTGGGCATACCCCTTTGTAACTAGTTTGGCCTTATTTTTAGTCACTGTACCATATTCATCATGTTTGTTCTTGAAGATTCACTTGGAACCAATGACATTCTTATTAGTAGGCCTTTCTATGAGAAACCATACATCGGTCCTTTGGAATTGATTTAGTTTCTTTTGCATGGCTAGGATCCAATCTAGATCATTTAGAGCTTCTTTAACTCGCTTTAGCTCTATCTTGGAGGTGAAGTAAAAATGACTAAGGATGTTTTTTATTTGTCTCCTTCTCTTCACTCCAATTTTAGGATCACTAATGATGTCTCCCTATGATAGTCTTTTGGTGAGTCCTTTTTCCTTGGGTTTAAGTTGAATTTCTTCAACTTCTTCCTCAGAGCTCAATGAAGAAGAGTGCTCTCTTTGATCTTCTTGGCATTTTTCAATCTCCATTTGAGATGAGCTCTCATCTTCTTGGTCAGACAACACTATTGGATTTTCCTTACTCATATGTTGCCTCAATGTCATCTATCGTCACATTGATTGACTCCTCCACTGAGCGAGTCCTGTTGTTGTAGACATAATAGGCTCTATCCTAAGAGCATGGCCTCATCGCTCTTCTTATCAAACTTACCTAAATTTTCTTTGTCTCGAAGAACATAGTAAGTGTTGCCAAATATTTTAAAATATTTAACAGTTGGCTTTCTGTCACTCCACAACTCATGTGGGATTTTGGATGTACCCAATCTAAGGTAGACCTAGTTAGAGACATAGCATACCGTGATAATTGCCTCAGCCCAAAACCTCTTGGCTATGTTCTTGCTTGGCAGTATAGTTGCAGTCATGTTTAGAAGAGTCCTATTCTTCCTTTCAGCCACCCCATTTTGTTAGGGAGTTTTGGGAGCTGAAAACTCATGTTTCGCTCCAAACTCTTCACACCAACTAGAAAATTTATGATTCTCAAATTCTCTTCCATGGTCACTTTGGATTATCTTTATAGTCAAATCCTTCTCAACTTGAATCCATTTGTCAATGCTTAGGAATTCATTGAAGGCTTTTGATTTCTCTTTTAGGAATGCTACCCAAGTGTATCTCAAGAAATCATCAACCACGATCATGAAATACTTCTTCCGTCCTAGACTCTTAGTTCTAGTTAGACCGACCAAGTCCATGTGAAGAAATTCTAGGGGCTAGTAGTCCCCATAGATGTAACTTTCTTATGGAAGACTCTAGTTTGCTTCTCCATTTGACAATCATTGCATATTGGGTTGCCAACCTTGCTTAGCTTTGGAAGGTCCTTAACTATCCCCTTCTTGCTAAGTCTTGCAAGGTTCCTAAAGTTGAAATGTATTAATCTTTGATGCCAAAGATTTATCTCATCCTTTTGGGTCAAAAGACAGGTGTCCCCTTGTTAGAAATTTGGGTCAATGACGTAACAATTGTCACTTGTCCTTACTCGTTCATCTAGGATGTTGTATTCTCCATGATCCTTGATCACACATCCATCTTTGTAAAATTACACTTTATAGCATTTGTCGCATATTTGACTAATGCTAATCAAGTTATGCTTAAGGTCTTACACATAAAGTGCCTCTGTGAATGCCAGGGGCTATAATGGTTCCTACCCCAAGGATCTTAGAGGTGTTTTGATCAGCCAAAGTGATATATCTACCTTGATCTTCCTTAAATTTGGTGAAAAGTTCTTTCTCACCTGACATGTGCCTAGAGCACCCGCTATCAAGATACCACCTTGATGAGCTTCCAGCTCTTAGTGTAGTGTGGATGACCAAACACTTGGGATCATTCTTTCTTACCCAACCTTTCTTAACCTTAGAAGGTTGAGAGACTTACTATTTGGCATTTTGTTGGTCTAGGTCCTTCTTCCTTTGAAGGTTTCTATTTTCAATGCTTTGAAATATTTTCTCTTCTTGACATTCTTCCCATTTGATGTTTTCTTTGCTTGCATTCTTTGGGACTCGATGTCATTTTCTCATTTTCTACAATCCACCTTAACATGCCCTTCCAAACCACAATAGTAGCAAAAGAATGTAAGCCTTCTTGGTGTATAGGATTGTGTTGTTTTCCTTCTAGATTATTCTTTGAAGAAAGATTGAGGGCATTTTCTAGGATTGAGGGCTTGACTAGGTTACCCCCTAGTCTTCCTAGAAGTGGAGTCTTTCACTTGAGCTCCTCCATTAGTGGAACTCTTATTTTCTTGATATTTATTACATGCCTCCTTGGAATAAGAATAAGGTTTGTTCATTCCTTGAGCTCCTTTAGAGTTCATTCCTTGAGCTCCTTTAGAGGAAGATTCTTGGTTGGCTTGTGGGTTACTCCCAGCCACTTGTGCATATGAACTAGATTAGGGTTGCATGGGGCCCTCCCAATCTCTACCTTGTCTCATATGTGCTTGACCCCTGAAATAGTTAGATGTCTTATTCTCAACCTTGTTTGACCGTTTGGTAGGTCTAGGAGACTCGACATTTTCCTTTCCCTTGTAGGAAGGTTGTGGAGGTGGTTAAGTAGATCCTTTGGCTTTGACAAAGCCATTCTTAAGCTTTTGAGTTGAGGTGGAGGCAATGATCTCAAAATAACCAAGTTTAGTCATATCCCTATACTCTTTTCTTATTTTGAGCATCCTCTTAAACTTCTCACTTCCTTAGGTAAGCATTGAGATGTTCTTCCTCTTATCTTCTTCAAGCTCCTTGATTTGTTTGAGGTAATCAAGGGACTTCCTTGTGAGTTGGGCACAAGTCAAATTTAGAGATTTGTTTATCTCATTTAGTGATTTGACTTTGTCCTCCAACTCTTGGATTAATGAATCACTACTTAACTCATCATTCTCTTCATCCAATGTTTTGAGCCTCTCCTCTAGCTTAAGAACCTTGTTAGACAATTTCTTATTGTCCTCAAGGAGTCTTTCTTTCTCTCGCTTTCTATTCATCTTTTCCAAGCCTAGAAATATCCTAATATCATTTACCTTCTTTTCTAGATCCACTATTTTAGGCTCATTTCTTCTTTCTCACATAGAAGCAAGTAGTTTTCTTTAGAAAGATCATTCTCCTTTTCACTTTTCAAAGAGGACTCTTGTCTAAGAGTGGATATAGTGTCTTCAAGGGATTTTGATCTTTCAGTTAACTCACTGACTTCCCTCTTGAGTTATTTATTTTTCTTCCCCCAACTCAACACTTCGAAGAAAAAGATCATCAAATGCCTCTTGTGCATCATAAGTCTCCTCCGCTTCTTCATATTCTCCCTCATCTTCACTTGAATCACTAGACTCTAATAGTGAATCTATAGAGAAACCAAGGGCCATAAAAGCCTTAATCTCTTGTGAGGGAGGATTCATGTTCCAAACTCTTGGACTCATCATCCCATGTGGCTTCCATGGCCTTGCCTTTTGACTTGAACTTGTTCTTTTTATTTCTACAATCTTCAGCAATGTGCTCCCTACCTTTGCATTCGTAGCAAATGAGTGGTTCTTTGGAGAAGTCTTTTTTCTTCTTGTATTTGGGATAGGACTTTCTCATTTGCTTGTTCATGGACTAATATTTAGTATTTCTCCTAAAGATCTTTTTGAACCTTTTGGAAACAAGGGCTAAGTCATCATCCGAATCCTCATTTGATTCGGAGGGCTATTCTACCTTAAGGGAAATGCCCTTCTTCTTGGTAGGTTCCTTAATAGTTGCTTCAAAGGTTTGAAGTGAGCCAATCAACTCCTCTAACTTCATCGCCTCTAAGTCTTTACTTTCTTCTATGGCAGTGACTTTAGGTCTAAACCTTTTGGTTAGTGACCTAAGTACTTTCCTGACCACCTTTGACTCGGGGATGTCCTCTCCTAGACTCCTCATGATGTTTACCAAGTTTGATAGCTTGGCATTGAATTGGGAGACC
>JAOXJP010010775.1:0-17824 GCA_025762735.1 Platanus orientalis | reverse complement strand
ATCAACACCTGAATTCAAGAAACACGCCGTCAGGCCCTTGGATTCCGTCGACAAAGAATCAGAGGTTTTACTCTTTTGTAAAAGAGTATAAAAATCAAAGAGATTGTACCCATTCTTTATCAAAAAATATTCATTTATTGAATTTGTTACATTTGTTTCGTGTTACGGATTTACGCACGAAATTGTGTCTACATTGAAGTAACATGATTTGCTACATGTTGTGGTTATGAGCATGTACAAGACCTTTCCCTATGCATATTGGCATCCAACTTTGCTAGTAGTGTATTCACTTCCATTCTTTGTGTTGCATAAGTCACCAATATTACCTTGAGCCCTCTAATTTGACCGCCAATATTACAATGTTAGTATAAATTCTTCAGAGAATATCATGCTTGTTTGTTGGGTTTTTTCTGTTTTCTTTTACTCTTGTTAGTATAAATTCATTGTTTGAAATTGAAGAAAATCATTGTTTCAAATATTCTCAAAATTTAAATATGTTTGATCTTCTTGAATAGATGGAGGCTCAATGTGTGCCTGCAAGGAAGAGACGTGGTCTCATAGTATGCAAGGATGTGGCCAATTTGAGAGAAGGGAAAAAATTGTAATTACTTTTATAGATGGACAACTAGTAGATGACAATTTAGGAAAGTTCACTTTGTATTGTGGACTTTTAGCCAGAGATGATTAACTGCTACCCATAAACCATCCATTATGACATGCAATGGGGCAAGAGTCGAAGGATGTGGCATGGACCACTCTTGGTAAATATGATTATTTCCAATTTTATATTTTTCTCAATTTTCAAAAATTATTACAATAACATGATTCTTATAATATTCTTGGATTTCAACTGTGTTGTACGAAAAATTTGACGTTTCTCCTACAGTAAAAAATATAGTGTTGAACACAGAAGAAATGAAGGGACCATAAGCATGGATTAAAACCATTACTTACCATCGCAGGATCCACATGCAGTTGTACCTCCCCATGTGGTTGAGGCTCAGTGGCATTTACTAGTTGAGTTTTGGGACTTAGAAGAAGGGAATGTATGTTTTAATTTTGAAATAATTACTTATTTGTTACTTTAATAAATTATTGTATTAATATACAATCTTTGCAATTATAGAGGAAGAACAAAATAAATAAATTAAATAGGTCTCACTAGACTCTTCCTCACATGTCGGAGATGAAGAGTTTTGCTAAAGTACACCATGAGGATGTAAATGTTGTAATATATTGTGTGTTTTAGTGTAATATATATAAAATTCTCACTTGATTTTTATAGCGTAAGAGCTCTCCCGTGCTGAGATATTTATTAAAACCCATGTAAATAAGTAAGGTTAATTGGTGAATAATGAAGTTGTAGATAAATTTGTAAGTGTTAAGTGATCCAAATAATAATGAACGTTTATAATATTTTTATATTTAATAGAAATATTTATTTCACTAACTTATTGTCGCGTTGTAGCATCATATGTAAGACTTGATGGCTTCGCAGCCTAAGGTCATAGGACTCTATCTCTTAAACCGACGTGTACTCTCAGGTTATGGGATTGGAGAGACATGGTCGGGTACGAGAACTTGGTGACTAGTGTTTGGGGGTCATCATCATCTACACATGCATGTGATGAAGAGGTGAATATTTTGAAGAGTGAGCTAGAATGGTTAAAGGAAAAGAACGAGTACATGGAGAAACTTCTTGAAGATAAATGAAGGCATTTGAAGAAAACAATGCAGCTCGAGATGCTGAGATGTCTCAGATGAGAAAGATGTTTAAAGAAGGTATAAAATCATTTTTATTATTTCTTTTATAATTTGATTTTAAAATTTTTAATCAATATTATTAAGTAGACTAATAAAATAATTTTTTGTTGTGCAGCGAGGGAGCAACGTTGACATTGATAGCTTAGCTTGTGTGTAGAGGATCCACGAGCTGTCATTCGATATATTTCATTTTTTTTTTTTTGAGACTTTGTTTGTATTATCTTTTTTTATGAATTATTTGTTTTTATTTTGGTATAAAACATGATTGATTGTTTTTTTTATGCATACTAGGTTTTTGTTTTTATTTTTTGATAAATGCATATATATATTTTACTTTTTCACTTTTATAAATTGTGCAGACTATCAGGTGACTATATAAAGTGACATGGGGATCACTTATCCCTAAGAGTCCATATTATTTTTGTTATTATGTCAAAATTTCAGTAGAAATGACATATATGGATTCCTATCCATTTTAGCAAAAAATAAAACAATTAACGACTGTCTAATTGTCGCTAACAAAATTTACAACACTATTAGTGGCGGTCAGTAACCACCACTAATTTATTTATAGGCATGATTACCAACGGTGTCTAACCGCCACTAAAAACTTTCATAACATACATAGTAGAGGGTAATGACCGCCACTAATTCATTTGCAGGAATAATCAGCAGTGATAACTGACCGTCACTAATAACTCATTTATTAGTGGCTGATACTAAAAACTACCACTAAAGATATCCGTGATGCAGGTTTGGTGGCGGTATGTTTGCCACCGCTAATACTTTTAGTAGTGGTTAGTATACCTTTAGTGGCGGTAGCCGACCGCCAATTTTTTGTAGTGGGAGTGGCTTCGTAACCAACTACATACATGCTTGACTTCACAGTCAACAGCAAGTTACAGAACAATTCCTTGTTGTTTTTCTTGGCATACTAACTTCCAATGCTTGTCTTTAAAAAAAATACAACATTGAAGGTGTGCGGCTCTTCTCCCTTGCACCTATAGTACATGAACAATAGTAATGTATTGAATAAATAAGAAACATATGCAATTGAAGTGTCATTTTAAAACGGGTGTGTTGGGTGTTACGCCTAAACTAATGATATTAATTAATGAACCACAATCTATGATCATTTTACTTATAAGTATACAAATGTTGTAATATATATCACAAGGTTTAATTCACAAGGATTGACTTATAATAAAATAAAATAAAAAGATTTAATTCAAAGTTTCCACACTATAGCATGGAATAAAAGTAAGGCGATGAAAGAAACAGTAATAAAAAGAATTAAAGTTTCAATGATCTATTTAATAATTTATAATTTATTTTGGATCAACATATAATGATTAGAATCAAATGAAGATTTTAACAATAAATTTATAGAACTAATTATAGAATCATTATTAAAGTGAGTTAAACAAGTCTCGAGAGGATTAGAGAAAAGTGATAAAAGAAACTGGTATATTAGGAGAGTCTCAATCTAATTTACTTCATAAACATCAATAACATTCTCCAATTGTTTGGAGGTATTAAAAATGTTTAATTCCATAGTCACATCGCTAAAAGAGAGTTTCATAATACTGTTTTTGTAATTGATCAAAGCATTGGAAATTGCAAGAAATGAGTAGCCTAAAATAATAGAAAATTGGGTGCATGCAATCAATATAGGTTGTATCCAAAACAATAAAATTAACAAAAAAATAAAATTTGCCTATTTAGACCTTCCCCAAATGTATCCTAACAACTTAACTAGAATCTTAGATGGTATACCTAAAATATGATAAACAATATCCAACTACACTATTAAAGAAAATTTGTGGTGACTCCATTCACACACAAAAAAGGACGGGAACACCCGATTGCAATGCCCCCAGCCTCAAGAAACTCGAGGTAAGTCCTACACCCAGGGTATGGTGAACCATTTTCCAATGCCCACATCCAGTTTATGCTGTTGATTGGATTAATTCTCCATATAACTTAAAGGTCTGATATGTTATGGTGTTGGTTTGGGGTCTTCATCATTCTTTAGAGCTCAACATTAGTGGATGATCAAAATCTATTAAAATAGTTTAAATGTTTTGATTTTAGCACATATATAAAATACTGGTGATTTATATCTTGGAATGAAGTGATACTATAGGACTGCAATCTTTTATCTCACTATGTAAGTTCAAAATCTAGTCATAAATCTTCAATTTATTCTATTTAAGCTACCAGATTTCGATCCAACGGTTTTTGTAGTCCCAGGCCCCCAACTACAGGGCAAAAGATTTGCTCCAATAGATTTAGCTCAAGCAGGTATAAAAAATTGGGTAAATTTATTGTTTAAAGTCAGCAACAAGCAAACAATTTTTGCTACATGACGACTTTAGGTCGCTACTTGAGCATGCTTGAACTAAATTTGCTAAATAGATCTTTTGCCCAGGTGCAATCTTGTGTATATTCTATCAAATCGCATGCCAAATAGTCTCACTCTCTTTGTTTTAGGTGAACCAAGTCGAAGTCAAGTTATAATATCTTACAAATGCTTGAACTTATGCCACTTGTTTGTAGGAAAGTCAAGCAAATTACAGTGACATGACATCTACACCACGCAAAACCCGGTGAGGATTTTATACGCCGACCCCTAACCTGCACCGCATCCGCTAATGGTCAAGCCAGTGAAATCATCAGCACCGAAAAGTGAATTTCACTTTTTGGGGGAGTGTGGAAACACTTCTGACACTGATGTAGCCCCATTGACCTAGGTGATTGCATACACCGAGCATAGAAAAGCACCACCGCACAAAACCAAGTCAAGTTAAATTGAGTTGGACATCCCAAAAATTGAATTGATTCCCCCTTGTGTGGCCCTCCAAAGTCACACAATGACATCCCAAAAATTGAATGATTCCCGTCACACAAGGGGCCCTTGAAAGCGGGTTCACATCACCTGCGACGACCCTCTTTGTGAGACGACGTGAGACGAGACACATCGTGGGTATCAATTCACTTTTCGGAGCTGTCACATCACCCCCAAAAAGTGAAATGATACTTCCCCTCTGTCTTGTCTCACGACATCTCACAAAGAGGGTCAGCGCAGGTGATATTCCCCCCTCGAAAGCACCCAAAAATTGAATGATTCCCGTCACACAAGGGGCCCTCGAAAGCACACAATGACATCCCAAAAATTGAATGATTCCCGTCACACAAGGGGCCCTCGAAAATCATGGAAGGACATCCCAAAAATTGAATTGATTTCCCCTGTATGGCCCTCGAAAGTCACACAAGGAGGATGGCGTGGAAGATTTCAGGCCCAAACTATTAGGACGTGGTGGCTGAATTAATGTAACAAGAAATCCATTGACTTAAATTAGACGGTCACATTTGGACTCTTTAATACGTTTGTTTGTTTGTATCTTTTAGACCCGCCTACTCAGGCCCACGAGAGATACAGACCGCTATAACCGTGGATTGGTTGACACATGACAGGTTTTTGAATTTGGTATCTCTTTTTGAACACCTCCTACTAATCTGAACACTTTTTTTGGGACGTTTTTAACCCCAAACACAACTCATTTCATCTAATCATTCACCTTTCACCATACAAGCTACACACTTTTTCCTCACAGAACATTTTCTTCCTATATTGCTACCTCAAGTTTTTGGTTGGGATTTGGTACCACTGCCCATGTATGACTACGTCAGCTTCGCATCAAGGGCAGACACATCAGCAATGAAAAAAATGATTTACACTTTTTGGGATGCTTTTCACTTTTCGATGCTGATGTGTCAGCCCCTTATGCTGGGCGACCTTGGGAGCTAATCCCTTCGGCAATTTTTTTTTCTTTTACTCTTCTTTCTAAGCCAATCGCATCTTAACTGCTTAGCCTACTACCGTATACTAATGAATTATTTTATTTTATGCGGTAACCTTATATAAAAGAGTTGTGAGAGACTTAAAGTTGATCCGTTGCACTTACCGAGTTTTACCAATAAAACGTACCATTTCTGCTACCTTGTGACTGGTTGGTGTGAAGTTTGGTGCATGAAGCGTGAAAGAAAGTAGAAACCAAACTTAAGAGCTTTAATGCCGAAATTCACACCACTCCAACGTAAATAAAATTTCGGTAACATTACATGGAGTACACTCTCCTTAGTCCGAGTCCCTATCATTTTCTTCGGCAACTAGCAGTGAACCTAAACACTAACCCTAAACCTATAAAAAAAACTACCAAGGAATCCGTGCGAACTTGTACTCACAATGTGATTAGAATGGTATTTATTTAAAATAATTGAATTTAATAATATTAAATATTAAAAAAATAATATTAGATAATATATTAAAATAATAAATAAAGTTGTATATTGTGTTGAGGTTACAATTTTTTAGTAATAAAAATTAAAAAATACAATATATAATTACTGGATTAAAATGATTAATTAGGTAATTGCTAAGTTCTAACATTTTTATGGTTATGGATTCAAAAAAAAAAAACTGAAACTATAATCTTTACTTCTTTCATCTGGAGCTAAAGTCGTAAATTACAAAAGATAGGAGAAATGGATACACATGCTAAACGATACTTAAATTTTTCAGAGCTTAAGAATCCTAACCAAACTCCATCACTTAAAAAAATAAAACATCAGATACAACATACATTGGTGAATCCTAACCAAACTCGATCACTTTTAAAAAAACATTAGATACAACATACATTGGTGATTCATCTTATTGGTACAAAAAGTCTCAACTGGTGACTCCCTGGATTGGGCATCTATTCAATAACCACAGTATGGAGATCACATTGTATTGTGTTACTCTACCATTAAATTTGGTATGATTTAGTGATAATCAATCCAATTTGGTTTTCTAACCCCTCAATTTGACTTTTTGAAAAATAAATAAAAAATAAAAAAGAGCCATTAGATGAACAAAATGGTATTTCTATTTGTAAGAAACACTTTAAAAACAAACGCTTGAGGATCTTCTTCTTCTTTTTTTTTTTTTTTTTTTTTTTTTTTTTTTTTGCTGTAAAGATAATATAAATATATTAAATTTAATTGTCTTTTGAGTTAGCAATTTTTTATAGAAAATTTAATCATAAAATTTAAAAAGAGAGAATTCATTTAGTATAGATAAATCAAGAGAGAAAGATATGTGTTAGAAAAATTAGAAGCGTTTAACTCTTGGATTAGGTAGCATTTTTGTGGTTGATGAGAGATTTTTTAGGTTACAAAAGGTATGGGGAAGAGAGTGATTTGAGGAAGCGACAGTCAATATAAATAGAGATGGAGAGGTATTGGATGGGAGAGAGACTATAAAAGAGTAATATTGCAAGGTAATGATTAATTAGGAGTGAGTGATTTTATGAAGTAAAGAGAAGCATTAATGAACTTCGGAGATATTTTAGGAGAGAGGTGTAGAAGTCGAATTGTATTTAGAAAGAGAAAGATAAGAGGGGAAAATAAAATTCAATAACTTCCCAATAGCATAGTTGTAAGTGTGTATAAAAAGTGCACAAAAAAAGGTCAGCCTCATATCTTATGTAAATAAGCTTTTATTTCTCACACTTGGCCTTTATTTCGCATACTAAACAAACTTCAAAAATACCATGAAAGCATGAAAAGACTCAAATCCACCCACCCACAACTTGTTTAAAAAACATGATCAAGTTTTGAAATCTTAGGTTGAGTGCAAGATTTCCAGGTAATGACACGAGAAAAGAAAATTTAAACAGGTATTGAAAAATCTCAAACTTAAAAAGGACCGAAGAAACCAAGTACTTCAACAACCACCACAATAGTTACTATATCTAAAGGTGAAAAAATACCAGTTCTAGTGAACATTTATCAATAAAGAAGCCTTAAATTAGTGAAACTATTTCAATCATAACAATTATGTGAAAATCTATATTGATCTAAGAAAAATCTTAGTGAACAACTAAAAAAAATTATTATCTCATGTAGGGCCATAAAGCACATATATTGTGATATTTGTGAGGTTTTTCTATTCTACTACTATTTTTTAGTTCAATGTTCATATACAACCTTCCTTTGTTCTTATATATATTCCCTCAATTTCAGAGTTTTTTCTATTAAGCTAATGAATTTTAGAGGCTGAAGTTTCATCTATATTATTTGGTGTTTCCAATGGATGTGGATTAAGCATTGAAATTATAACACCTTGCATGTTTAGCCCACTTTGAAAGTGAGAATTTAGTGGGTATGGTTAATCCGGGTAAGGAACCCAAGACTGATATAGGATCAACTGTGGTGGGTAAAATTAAAACTCAATTTAAGGGCATAACTTGATATTTAATTTTCCTATGAACATTGGGAATGAAACTAGGACAAAAGAACCCAAAATGTCCAAGAAATTCAAAATCTGGCATTTTGGAACGCTCCAGAAAAATTGGAGTGCTCGAGTTTTGGTAAAGCACTCGAAAATTAGATTTGGAGTGCTGGAGATTTTTTTGGAGTGCTCTAGAATATCAGGGTTCTCTAGAGTATTTTGAAACGCTTGAGCTTGGAGTGCTCGAGAAAAAAGTAGAGTGCTCGAAACTGTTTGAAGCACTCAAAAAATTTTGGAGCACCCCAAACTTAAAAATCAGGAAACATTTTAAAGTCCAAAATGACCTTTTTGCCTATCCTTGTGCATGGGAAACCTTGTGTGACGAGGCTTAACCTAAAAATTACTTCATTTAGGTCATTTAGAGTTATTAAAACAAATAAGGAAAGAGTTAGAGGGGGTTGGGAGAGAAAGAGGAACTTCTTCCACAAATTAGGTAAGTTTCACTTCCAACTTTGAAAATATATTAGATTAAGTGTTTTTCTTCATAGATCTAGCCTAAATGGGTATGAATTTCTATTTCTCTACCTTGAATTATGTATTCTAACCATGGAAAACCTTATTTATTCATAGAGGAAGGAGGGTTTAGTAAGGACAAAAGGGTTTTGGAAGAGATTCCATTTCAAGAGAATGAGTAAAAGGTTTGGGTGAGTTGAATATGTTATTTATGCACACTTTCCTTTCCTAAGATCTTAGATTGGTTGTTGATGAGTTATGTGTTGGTGGATTTATTTCCATTTCCTCTTAGGTATGTTGATTTCTTAATATGTTTCATAGTTTCATGTGGTGAGCATGCTAGGTAGTAATTTTCCTTATGAACTTCTTGTTTTTTTTAGTTATGAAGTTATTTCTTATGAATGGAGCCTTGTGGGATAAATTGGATGATCTTTATTCTATGTGATGTAGTTTGAGAACTTGATTTACTTGTATTGTAAAGTGCAAAAGGTTTCTTATAGTGAAGATTGGGTTGTTCTTTTGAATTCTTTTGAGTTCCTTAATTCTTTCACTTTACATGTTTGATAAAATGCCCCTTATAGACTTTTCATATTATTCACATATTTCTTAAATGACTTTGAAATCCTTGCAAGAGCCTAATATCTTCTTATATGATAAATTCTTTCAAATACATGTTGGCTTATGACAATTTATGATATTCTATTGATTCTTATATTAGAATCTTAGAATTCATGTATAATATATTAGACTTTGCATCAAGTGGTAGCTTTTGAAGGCATAAGTATGTTGTCTTTGGCATGGTTTGCTCCGCTATTTTCTCAAGGCCTTTTTACCTAAACTTCTACATGAGTTTTAAAGAACTTGAGGTAATTGGTTTTTAACCCTTATGGAAATTAGCATAAAAATGATTTTATCTTATGAACATCTCTACTTGCATATTATCATGTGACCCCTTTCATATGATTTACTACTTCATCATTGGGACTCTTCATGAGATAGGACATGTGGATATTTTAAATGACATATATATAATATCTACTTTACTCTACAAAAACATCGATTTGGTATTCAGTTTTGGATGTGAGGATTTGACATAATATCCCTATGAGAGAATATGCCATTTTAAGTCTCGGAGACCCCTAAGTGGGTTGGTCCTTGTGACCTTTTTGTGTGTATGATCTTTATGACCCCGAAGACTCTTATATGAGTTAGCTAGACGTAGCCTCGTAGACCCCTATGTGGGTTGTCTTTCTTAGGCCTAGAGACCCTTTTATGAGTTAGCCTTTATAGCTTTAGGTACCCAATTACTGGATCACATCAATAAATGAAGATGATCCTAGTGGTCCAATATGTGTATGCCTAGTCACTGAGCTTTATAAATGGTGTCATCAGGTACCCCAATCACCAAGTCACATCAATAGGTGAAGACGACCCTAGTGGCCCAATATATGATATGTGAAACAATGTGTTAGAGACTCTTATATGGGTTATGTGATATGTTTTATCAAAAACCTCATATGGTTACATGATATATATGTTATGTCGGAGACCCTTACGTGGGTTATGTAATTTATTTGTCGAAGACCTTTCATGATTTATTTACATATAGATATGTTATGTGATGGAGACTCTATAGAGTTTTGCATGTGGCACATGTATTATTAAACATGTGTATATAGTACTTAGCATGTAGCATATAGCATGTAGCATATGAATGATTAAACTTGATTGACTTCGGAAAATCTTGTGGTTATTTTGTGAAATGTGCGTACTCGAATTATAGTAATAATACATGCTTAGTAAATTTAATGTACTTTCAATTCTACTTTGATTTCTTAGTTTATCTTGATTCTTTTTATTTGCTATTATGATTACTTTTAGCCTCCTTTTGTGTTGTATAAACTGCATACCCTTTCATTAATCCTATCAAGTTTACCCCAATTTGACACCACCTTATAGATAGAGACACAGAGGGTAGGGATTGCTAGGACTCGTAAGGGAAACAATGAGGTGATGCTGTGGATGGACACTTAAGCTCAATAACTTCTCTTTTATTTTACATTTCTGTTAGACACGGGACTTGAGATGTTATGTCTTTACAGTTTGGATTTGTATTATTGGCTATTGGAGACCTTATTATGGTCATTGACTTTAGACTTCTTTACTTGTAAGGATGGATATAGATTACTTTTCCACTACATTTTATTGGATTATGTCATTGTTATTACTATTCCGGTGCAATGTGATTCTTAGATATGGATTTAAATGGATATGACTTAATGGATAGATATGAAATGACAATCCATTACATGGAGAGTGATGTGAATAAGTTAGAGGTTGATGACATACTCTAAGCTTGTTGGTCTCTCCGCTCTAAGAAACAAGTTCGGGTAGGTTCCAATGTTACGGATCCGAACCCGACCCGCTTCACGACCTTTGAATTCGGGTCGTAACATAAATGTTCTATGAATTTCATTCTTCATATCCATGGATTCTTTAATCTTAGAGTTAGAAGTTAGTAATCATATTCTTTGAGGAGATTATCATTAGCAAGCACAATCAAAATAATGTTCTAATAAAATAAAAACAATAAAGTATGAGTATACTCAATGCCAAAATTATTCATAATTAGATTTAGCTATGCTGATTGGCAATATCATGAAAAGTTTTGGCTCAAGGAAAGTTCAGAAATCAAGTTAAGAGCATGGTCGAACTTGATTCTACATGCACAGGAAATTGCAAGATTCTTGCTGTTAGGAGAGGATCCTAGGGGTTGAGGTCATGTTTTTTATAGAATCTAATAAAGGGTCCCATACGGCATTGTTATATGATAAAAACGGTGATGTCATTTAGCACACAATTTATTTCATTATGGTTTTTATAGAGCTGTGTATAGGAGCCTGAAAATGATCCAAGCATTAAACCCCGATAGTAAGTCTAACTTCCACATTCTTCAAGCCCAACTCCACAATCTTCCCTTGCATCCTGTAATGCCATAATAAAGAAACTGAAAAACATCACATGCATGAAATAGCAACATGATTAAGAAATGCTTCAAAGCACCAATAATTTTTTGCCTACCTGATCCTTCAATCATTGAAGAAAAAAAGACCTCTAATAAATCAGCTATTAGTTTCATCAACGTCCACTTTGATGTTAGGATTTGAACCAACTATAATAGTCAAACCCAATGAAAACTCCTGTCTTGCACACTATGAAAACAATAAAGACTGCTAGCATGCCATAAATTATCTTCCAACATTGCACATACTGGGCTAGTTATGAAAATTATTCCACATAAAAGAAATAAAAAAATATCCACTACACTATGAGAATAAACTAAAACATATAAAATACATTTATAAATATCATGAGAGAAAGGCACCAACTCAAGCATAGAAGAATGTGCTGTCTATCTTTAACGAACAATTAGTAACTTGACTGTTATGCTAATTGGGCTAGTTATGAAACTCATTCCACACAAAAGAAATAAAAAATATCCAAAACACCAAGAAAATAAACTAAAATATATAAAATACAAAATATCATGAAAGAAAGGCATCGCCTCAAGTATAGAAGAATGTGTTATCTATCTTTAATGAATAATTAGTAACTTGACTGTCAAGGCTCTGAGACAGCTTAATCAAGGCACATATGAATAGATCGTAGATGAAGAGGAATTACCTGTATATTTATTCTTTATATGCCAAAACACCCATATCTCTCTCTCTCTCTCTCTCTCTCTCTCTCTCTCTCTCTCTCTCTAATCTCGCTCTCTGCATGCTCTATCTCAAAAAGCAGTGGAGTGCTAAGAGGTTGTATACGTTTAATTTGCACATATGAAAATTAGAAAAAGAAAATACTTGGGATATGTTGAAATTTTGTTTTTTATTTTTTTATTTTTGGTAAATTGGGATACGTTGAAGATGAAATGGTGGAGAATAAAAAAAGGAAAGGGGCATTCAACTTTAATAGAAAGTTAATTAAGATGAGAAATCTAATCAAGATAGAGTTAATGTAAGAGTGTTTTTAAGTGGAAAGAGAATATAAAGACGAAGAGAGTTGGGGTGAAGATACGTATTCTTTCTTTAATCCAAATTGTGTCCTTTCAAAAAAGAAATTTATATGATATCTATTTAAAATAGAGGGATTTTAGAGGATATTTTTGGATAAACATAAAAAGAAAAGAAAAGATATTAAGAGGAGAGAGAGGTGATGTTTTGTATAGATTATACGTTTTGTTATTTTATATATTGAGGGAGATAAATTAGGAATTAAATAGAGCACTGCCTTTAAGAAGCAAGACGGCTAAAATAATAACAAGAAGTGATCCAACTTGTCCATTCTGTGGAAAAGAAAGTGAAATAACTAATTTATTCTTTGGTTGTGAGATGGCTCAATTGGTAAGGTTTGGATCTATTCTAGGTCTTAGAGTTCGGGAATGCAACAGATCATTCCAAGATTGGATTAGAGTCTGGTTAGCAGCTTCAATATCATATAAATTGCTATTATGAAGAGCCTTAATACTATGGTGCATTTGGAAGGCTAGAAATAAAGTTGTTTTTTAGTATAAATCAATCTCCGCAAAAAGGTATAATTTTTCATGAAAATCAGTTAATTACAACATGCACAAAACAAGAAACTATATGTGAAAACCCTGCCATAAGTGAACAACAAGCAGGAATACAAATTCAGCATCACTAGAGACACCCACCATTAGACTCTCTGAAAGTCAATGTACATGGAGTAACATGTATGAATATGAGGAGCCTTAATACTATGGTGCATTTGGAAGGCTAGAAATAAAGTTGTTTTTAGTATAAATCAGTCTCCACAAAAAGGCATAATTTTTCATGAAAATCAGTTAATTTCAACATGCACAAAACAAGAAGCTATATGTGAAAACCCTGCCATAAGTGAACAACAAGCAGAAATACAAATTCAGCATATCACTAGAGACACCCACCATTAGACTCTCTGAAAATCAATGTACATGGAGTAACACGTATGAACTATGCATTTGCGGTAATTGTAAGAGATGAAAATGGATGCTTCATTCAGGGGGAAACACAAGTATGTCACCATGTACCCTGGAAGAAGTGGAAGCAACATCGTTTTACTTATGGCTCAAACTGGCTTAGGACTTTCCAAGAGTTCCAATTCAGATTGAAGGTGACAACAACTTTATTATAAATCTCTTTATCAACAGACAAGCTTATATCCCGTGGAAGATTCGAAACATTATTTTGGATTGTTGTAGTGTAGCACTCCTCCCTCAGGTGACCATTTCATTTACTCCTCGTAACTGCAATAAAGCAACCCATTCTATGACATGCTTAGTAGCTACAAAACACATTTCTCTGAAGTGGAATGGTTCATCCTTCCCTCAAAGATATCCTCCATTCTAGAAATGGATATTTGTAATTAAGGAAATTGAAGTTGAATGAAATTGAGCTAATGTTCCTTACTAAATATATATAGGGAAAGATAATAGTGATTTGAAGAGGAATGCATTAGTGAGAAAAAAATGAGATATTAATATTAAAGGGCGTTAGAGAGAATAATAGTGCTGGGTTTAGATAATTTTAATATTAAAATTAATTATGGGTGAGAGAAAAGTAGAGAGAAAGAATACCTTCTTTAATTGGAGTCTTAATCTTACAAAAAAAAAAAAAAAAAAGGAGCCTTAATAACCCTGAATGATTACAAAAATGTGGGATATGATGATTAAGAGATTTTCGGTTGAAAGGATTTATTTAAAATAAAGTATGTTTCAGTTTTGAGCAAATTAATTATAGGGGTGTTTTGGGAAAATTAAAGAACAAAGAAAAGTGGCTTGAAGCATATATATATATATATACCATCAGAGGACGTGCTCATTGGGACGTTGACACTATAGGTTCACAGTTGATGTATAATGTATGCCACTTGTTTGTTAGATGGTAAGGTGGGCGGCCAGTGCGAATTTGCTACGCCCCCTTAATGGTCCGCTAAAGTCTGCCTTGCATGCAAGGGGGATACATGACATCAAAAAAGTGATTTACACTTTCTTTTTTGTTGGGGAGGGTGGGTGTGATTTTAACTTTTTGGCAGCATGTGTTCCCCCTGCATGGTGGGGGGGACTTTAGGGAGACTCTAAGGGGGCACACCAAACCCTGGGGGCAAGTGTATAACAAGCTTTAAAACTTGGACAAAAACCTAGGAGACTTGCTACATCTTTCCACCTGAGGATTTGGTAGGACCACCTGAGGTCACCCTAAAGTAGGACTGACATTAGGGGCCGACACATCATAGATAGTTTCCTACAACAAAGAGAGGATATGCTCTATTATTGGAAAGGGAGCTTCTATTGCCACCACATTTTTTTCTAAGTCCATCTCACTTAAAACTTCATTTTTTGCTTTCCCAAAATACCCAATGTATAAAGTCTATTTTAACCTTTTGAAACATAAAAAAAAAAAAATGCAATCCAATTTCTAAGTCCACCTCACTCTCTCCCTCCAAAACCAATGCTATGCTCCTTCCACCTCTCTCTCTTCCAACACACCTCCATTTCTTCTAGGTATTCTTCCCAAATCCTTCCTCCCAACACCTCATTTTCAACGTCTTATCATTTACAAGAGAGAAGTGAAGTAATAGAGTACAATGGAAGTGAACTGAAGCGAGAAGGAAGCCCCCAGGTATGTTAACTTTTTTTTAAGCTTTCGCGCTCTATTCGAAAACACCAGGCTGAACAGTCCTTGTGCTGCTCGGCCAGACAAACTGAGCAGCCCTTATGGTGCTCATCCAAACAAACCGAGTACACAAGCTGGTGTTTCTGAACAACAATAAAAATGATAAAAAATATATTTTTAAAAATATTTTTTTATCTATTAATAAATATTTTACATACTAAATATTAAATCTTGTGATTATAGCCCACCTAGCGTAGCTAGACTTGTGATAAAATGGTCGTAGATTACATTTATAAGTTCATCACATATGAGGTGAAAATCAGTCCTTAGTATATGCTAAAAATCAATCCGTAATATACGCTCATGTTATTGGATCAATTGACCGTTGTGCTCTTTATCTCTTTTGTAGATATTTACTAGTAGAGTGACCTTAATTAAGTGGGCAACAGATGCTGTAAGGAATAATGGATTTGTGATTACCATTTTTAACTCAAATTCAGGTGGTGTTATGAGAAAAACAAGTCTAGCCCTTGAATGTGAAAGGAGTGGATGATACAAAGAAAACAAGAGGCCTAAAAATTTCTGAGTTGGTGCAAATGTTAGGGGGACGGGTACAAAAAAATGTGAATGTCCATTCTGATTGAAGGACAAGAAGTTGTCCAACGATGATGAATAGATGTTGGAAGTTGTATGCGGCGTATATAACCACCCGACTGCAAATAATCCTAGAGGGTCACTCCTATGTTAGTAGATTGTCCGAAGATGAGTACTCGTTATTAAAGGACATGTCCAAGAGTAACATGCTATTAAAAGATATTTTGGTCACTATGAAGAAAAAAGATCTCCTCAATACAACTACAATGAAGGCAATCTACAATGCACGACACAAATATAAGCTAGAAGAAAAGGGTGAGAGATCCCAGATGCAACAATTATTGGCATTGTTGTTTGAGCATCAGTACATTGAGTGACACCGTACTAGTGAGGATAATGAGGTTGTCACCGACTTATTTTGGGTACACCAAACCAGTTTGGATTTATTACATGCATTCCCACATGTGTTGCTTATGGATTGCACGTATAAAACAAGTAGATATCGTATGCCTTTCATGGAAATCGTTAGACTAACATCTACTGACATGACCTTCTTAATGGCGTTTGTGTTTCTACAACATGAGAGGGAGAACAACTTTAATTGAACCATGGATGTCTTGCGTGGTATTATGGATGATAGTGCCTTGCCCCACGTCATTGTGACAGATAGGGACTTGGCCTAATGAATGTTATCTCTTGAGTGTTTCCCACTGCCACACATCTGTTGTGTAGGTGGCACGTCAATAAAAATGTGCTTGCAAAGCGTAAGAAGTTATTTTTGACAAAAGAGGTGTGGGATTTCTTCATGACTTACTGGAATCTAGTGGTTTTGTCCCTAAGAGAAGAGGATTACCACAACCAGATAGCACTATTATTGGAGAAGTAGTTCAGTGCGTATCTAGATGCACTTGACTACATGAGGAGTTGGTTGGATACCTATAGGGATAGGTTTGTTATAGCCTGGACAGACCGAGTTATGCATTTGGGGGCCACAATGACGAATAGGTATGGTTGTTTTTTATTTTTTCTTCTACTTATAATTGTTCGTCATTTGGTGGTATACAAACTGATGGAAATTGCTGGTTCTGGGCGATTGCTGCCTTGTTGGGCATGGAAGATGATAGTTGGCCAAAAGTCCATAATAACTTGTTACAAGAACTGGATAGTCACATACAATATTATGAACCGATTTTTTGTGGATTTGTAACAATGAATGAGATTAGGTGTTCTATTCCGTACTTCATGGAAGGTGCGTCATACGAGTATTATAGACCATGCCAAAATTTAGTCACCTAATAGCCTCATATTACCATGTTGTATTGTACATTTTGAGTGCGCGATAGTGTTTGACGTTCCTGCCACTCTGATCCGACTCTATACCCGCTACCGCTAGGAAGGAACTTGCTATTGGCTTCGTGAACAACAGCCACTTCGTACAGGTAAACGTTAATGCATAATGTGCTATTACAGTCAATCATGTTCAGTAGTGTTTAACTTCATTATTTGTTATGCGTGCAGGTCTTCCTTCTGTCGGGTCATCCTATCTCACCCATTGTGACATATTGGCATAGATACCAAAGCGATAATGCGTTGGGATAGGCACCACATTCGTACAAACCATGAAATTAAAGAATTTTGACGTGTGATTAGCGGAGATGTAGTGACACAGGAGACGTTAGATTTGACTGACGACTGACTGAGCTGAAATATAGCGTAGATGTATCCTGCACAATGCATTGATTGTGCAATTTTGTATTGATGACTTGTATATATAATCGATAGTTATTATCCCCTTTTATAGCAACACATTCCTTTGGTAATTAATGTTAATATTATTTTATTTTTTATACTTCAAAACTCCATATGCACCATTACCAACTCACACACTGTTATTAATATACTTGGAAATGGCATATACCCTGCAGTTGCGATCTTTTATTTTTTAGGGGCCTCATCCCCATACACAGTCATTTTATTTTATTTTTTTCATTGAGCGATT
>JAOXJP010010774.1:0-32202 GCA_025762735.1 Platanus orientalis | reverse complement strand
ACTAAATAGTAATCGAGGACCGGTGAGGATTTGGTCCGCCCCTTACCACCCATGGTCTGCATATACATTGTGCGATACATGGTGTCGAAAAAGTGATTTAAACTTTTTGGGAGGGGGGATTTTCACTTTTTGATGCGACGTGTCATGCATTGCGTATGCGCAAACCGTGGGTGTTCATTAAGGGGGCTGACCAAATCCGCGGGGCTCAAGATAGTCTAAAGATAGTATTTTACCCAAAAAAAAATCCACCATTGCAGCTACATGCATCGAGATGGGTTCTTATTGGAGCTATCTCTGGATCATCCTCGAGTAATGTCCAGTCATTATGACTGCAACTAGTCAGTTGTTGATAAGAACATTCTTTATCACCACATTACTAAAAACTAGATAGATGCTTTGATTTTGGTGAGTTCACATCATCTCTTGACCGTCCTCAAGTAATGTCCAGTCATTATGACTGCAACTAGTCAGCTGTCGATAAGAACATTCTCTATCACCACATTACTAGAAACTAGATAGATGCTCTAATTTTGGTGAGTTCACATCATCTCTAATATGAATGGACAGATACCACACCAGTCTTTGCTTAGGATGTGACACAATGCTTGACAAAGGGTCATTAATAAATGCCCATGTACTTATTATTTACTATGTATTTACCATAATACCCTCATTTAACCCATATGTATTAGCCTTAACACCCTTTGTTACACTACATGTCATGCATTGATTAGAAATGGTGTGATATATATCTATTCATATTGGAGATGATTCAAAAGTGATTTTGGTCCACTCATGGTATTGGCTCGGGTTTGTGATAACCGGTAGAAATTAAAACAACTTTAGATTGCGGAGAATGAATTTAGTAAGGAGGGAATATAAAAAACAGACTAAGGAGAGGACCAGACAATCTCTCAATCCCAGTTCTTATCTTAGCCTTCTGGCTTCCATTGGTAGGGATAAGATTGTTTTATTTTCATACATTGAGAAGACTAGACTTTGTGTTCATGGGTGGAAAGGAAAACTTTTATCTCAAGCGGGTAAATAAATCATTCTCAAATCTGTCTTATTGTCTATCCCATCTTATGCTATGTTTTGTTTTCTTATTCCTAAAACCATTTATAATTCTATAAAGGCAACCCAATGCAAATTCTGGTGGGGGTAGTGGGGAAAATGAGAAAAAGATTAATTGGATTGCTTGGGACAAACTTCATAAGAGCAAAAGGGATGGGGGTGGGTTTTCGTGATCGCCATAACTTTAATCTAGAATTGTTGGCGAAACAAGCTTGGAGGATTTTCCAAAATCTAAATGATCTTGGGGTTAAACTTCTAAAACATCTATACTTCTCCAAGGGGACTAACCTTAATGCAAAAGGGAGGAATAATAGTTCTTGGGCTTGGAAGAATATCTAAAGGGGTAGGGATCTTAAATGTCTTTTTTGGACCATTGGTAATGGTTTGGATGTTAATCTCTTAAACGATCCATGGATTCCCAATGCTCCTAATTTTAGACTCTTCCCTAGATCCTATGATCCTCCCCAAATTCATTGGGTCCATCAAATCATTGACCTAGCTTCTAAGACTTGGGACCTTAGGGTTATAAAAAATTATATCTCTCCTTAAATGGAGTCTTTTTATTCTTAGAATTCCATTATCCCGCTCTTGTATGAGTGATAGATTGATTTGGAGGCCAGATAAAAATGTTTTTTTTTTTTTGGTTGAAAAATTAGCTTATTTTTTGGCCTCTAATCAAGACTCTCAAGTTCAAACTACCCCTTCCCCTTCATCTTATTTCTCTTGAAAATCTATATGGGGCCCTCAACACTCCCCCAAAAGTGAAGCATTTACTTTGGCATGCATGTAAGGAGGTCCTCACTGTTAAAGAAAACCTTCTTAAAAGAAACATCTTTGTTGTGGATTTTTGCCCTTTTATGTAAAGAGGGTAGTGAAATTCTATCCTAAAGGGGGGTGAATAGGATTTGTCGTATTCTTTTCAATTAACTTAATTTGCTGTGGTTTATCTTACAATCCTTGTTAGTTAATTTAGTACTATATGGATTCAAGTATCTACTATCAAGTTTGTCAATTTTCTCTTAATTGGTAATGCAAATAATAAACACAATTGTATCAATCACATGAACACAAAATAGAGCAAGTGTACACAACTACAACACAGAGGTTTATAGTGGTTCGGCACTAAGGCTTACGTCCACTCCTAAAGCTCAATCCAGAGCTTCCCGTAGTTTTATTCAGATTGAATTATAGGCAATCTAGGTAAAATTCATACAAAACCCTTTCTACTTGCTATGCAAGCTAAACCTACACTTTATGTCTCCAAAGAGTTCAATACTCCTTCCGGTGTCTCCAGTGAAAGGGATTCAAACAATGAAATATTGAATAGATACAAATTTACGTCATAGGTTGATATCTCAATGTGTACAGAGTGTGGATGCTCCTTTTAGCGAGTTGATTTACCTTTTCTTTCACAGTTTGAAACGCAACAGAGAATAAGCTTTTGGGCCTTGTGAATCACTGGTTTCCTTGCAACGGATAGTTAACTAACCTCTCTTCTTTTGATAAACGATGTAGTATCCTTAGAGAGATAGATCACTCAAGTTTTTCAATAGCACGAGATCAGATACGTAGTAAGCACACATACTTCCTGGCTTTCAAACTAGCCATTTTTCTTAGACAAGATTTCTTCTTTTTTATTTATTGCTCTCGTTACTAAACCTAGGGTATTATCACCCTTTTATAGAGTTAAGCTTCAATTTAGTCCATAGGATTAGAACACTTTCTAACGGACAAGTCCTGAGAAAAGTCTTATTGGAATCTCAAAAATAAAAATCAATTTTTGTGAAACCCGCGGCTGTGATAGATCACACTTTTTCTGTGATCGATCATGGAAGTGTGATTGATCAGGCCCTGAGATCACAACTCTCGGGAATTTATTTTTTTCTTGAAAATTGACTTGTGATCGATCACGAGATCTGTGATTGATCAGCCGTGATCGATCACAAATCTTTTGATCGATTAGGGTTTGCTATTTTTCTGCACTTTGTCCTATCTCACCTTTTTGGTTTTGGGTCTTTTCCCTTAGTCTTTTTAGGACAGTTACAAGTGTATTTTGGCCCCTTTTAGCACCTCACACTTATTCTAATGTTTGATCTTAGTGGCTTTAGTGCATAGTGCCAAGTGTGGATATTTTTCGAGGTTAGTGCCTATCATGAGCTTCTATTGAGCCTTCTTTTTGTTAGTCTTCAGCTTTAGCTTCTTTGCATTGAGTCTTCAACATGGATCTGAAATTTGTTCTTCAACTTTGGTACTTGTCTTGATCTTGTAGGTCTTTAGTCCATCTTTGCCTTCTTTCTTCCGAGCTTGGATTACTATCTATTTTGGACTTGACACTTACTTTACAACTCAGTTGTTTTGACATGGGATTGACAATACATAGACCTAACATTCTCCCCCTTTGTCAATTACATGATAAAACCTTTTACATAAATGATTAACCTTTACAAGACAAGACCACTTATACAGACTCATGTAAATAGGTAAAAACTGAGCTGTCCATTAGCACTATTCTCATTTCACTTTGAACACCTGCAAACCTGCACACATCCAGATACACATACCTTCTTAGCATAGTGAGTTCTAATAAAGGTATTTATAAAAATGCATGATGTGTTGATATTTGAACTTGAAATTGAAAGTTTGTTTGTTATGCTCAGTGCTCAATGCTCGATGCAACCCCTCAACCACAACAATCATTATTAACTAGAATCCCCCTATATGTTATCTCTCAGTTTGTTAGTTATGCTCAGTGCTCAATGCTCGATGCAACCCCTCAACCACAACAACCATTACTAACTAGACTCCCCCTATTTGTTATCTCTCCCCCTATATATGGTATAAGTATATGATTATTTCTCCTCCTTTTTGCCATGCAATTACAAAGTGTAACCGTAAGAGATAGCAAATGATAGTAGCATAGTAACCAAAATATTGCATTGATCACAAAAAGATCCACAAAACAAGATACAATGTAGTCAACAAAATTTGAGATCCAAAGTCTCAACGTACAGGAGCAACAGGAAAAATATAAATGTGCCACATAAAACATGAAAGTAAACATAAACTGGTCTATACAAAAAAAATATCAACCATCAGACTCTTCCTCTTCTCCATCTCCTTCCTCAGAGTCTTCTCCTCCATCTTCATCTCCATCATCCTCCTCATCTTCATCAGTTGCCCCATTAGCATCCTCATCCTTCTCTCCCAAGTCATCACCATCTAAAGGTACCTCATCTGCAGTCTCCTCCTCAGAATCATCCTCACTGAGGGCAAGTAAAGTGAGTGGATCCTCGGGTGTGGCCATGGATAGGCGAGTAGCTATCACCTTCTGATTTATGCAAAAAGCCTTCTGATTCTTCAGGCTCTTCTTGACCTTGAGGAGAATATTCTGTAGCAAGTCCATTATCCTCTTCTTGGTAGTGGAAGAGGCAGAGCGAGTAGGAGGAGCACGAAAAGTGGAGCCAGATGACTATACACTAGTCGTATCCAACATATGCATAATCTGTAATGTGCTGAGGCTAAGAACAGAAACTTGGAGAGCACAAACACTGGACTGCAACGGCACCTTCTGTGCCTTGGGGATCTAAGATATAAGGACTGGAAATGGTAGACTACCAGTAGAGTGATCAGCAGCAGATGCCCTCAAGAAGACAAAACATAGGACAGAGGGAAGATCATTGCACTTCCCTTCCAGAATCGAGTCGATCAGATATGCCATGTAAGAGATGAGACCACTCCTATGTGTCGTCGGAAGCAGGATATATGTAAAGATACGAAACAAAAATTGAACTACTAGCCTGTAGTCACTCTTAGCGAGCTTTGTGGTCCATCTAACCGTCTTTCCACATAGGCACCTGGTCATGGCTGTCTTATCCTCTTTGGACATATGACGATGTGGAAAAGAGATAGCATCTGCAACCCTTGGAATCCTAAAAAATGTAGAGATGTAGTCGGGATTGATTGCGATAGGGATTTTGTAGACTGAGGAATAGAATGAACTGGTTTAATAATTTTCATCGAGAATATTGGAATAAAATATTCTTACCGCCTCATCGTGGACGGGTCCCTTGATTGAAAACATAGGCATCCATCCTCGTGCATTGATGTACTCATAAAGTTGCACAATGCACAAGGCATCCAAAGCTATGGGTCTTTCAATCAATAAACCCCTTGTAGAGAAGGTGGTCTCATATCGTGCTTAACTCAACTCGTGGACAATGAAATTGAGTTTTGTTTTTTGCTATGCCAAGACACAAGACTATTTCTAATGTAAAAACATCATCTACTAGTGCTTTTTCGGTCCTCTACATCACCAACCCAGTCCGCATTTGAATACCCGACAATCTCAGTTGTGGTATCATATGAGTACCAAAGACCAAAGTCCGATGTCCCATGGACATATCGGATAATCCTCTTAGCCACTTTAAGATGCGACTCTTTTGGTGCAACTTGATATCTGACACATGCACCTACACTAAATGAGATATCTGGTCTACTGGCTGTAAGATAGAGCAAGCTACCTATTATGCTCCTATAATAGGTGGGGTTAATGTTTACTCCCCCTTAATCTTTAGTGATCATGTCACTAGTGCTGATTGGGGTTTCAGCAGGTTTAGATTCTTGTAATCCAAATTTTTGACACAAGGTTCTTGACAAATTTTGTTTGGCTTAGAAAAATGTCATTAAGAGTTTGATTGATTTGCAATCCTAGGAAAAACTTCAGTTCTTCTTCCATACTCATTTCAAATTCAGACTTCATTGTTTATGCAAAACCATGTGTCATCTCTTCACAAGTTGAGCCAAAAATGATGTCATCTATATAAATCTGCAATATGTCGCATATGAGTATGTTGCCAAAAATGATGTCATCTACATAAATCAATAATAACAAGTTGCAAATGGGGCAGTTGGGAGTGTAAGAATAGTATCCTCTTTTTGTGCAAAAAAGAAGGTGATGGAGCTATACGGAAAGAAAAGTGAGGATCCTACAAAGATAGGGATAAGCAAGAGAAGATCAATGGGATTTGTTTTGGGATCTTGCTTTTCTTGATGCTAGTTTACTTGATGACATAAGCTTCAATCCATTTTAAACCAAAATATAAGATCACATGACCAAGTCTCAATCATTGTTGTTGTTGTGTACACTATCAAGGAAAGAAAATTTTAAAGCAAAATAAATTAAGCCAAACATGGGAATTAAAAGAAAAAAAATTATTGAGCAATGAGCTACAACAAGAAAAATTAAAAAATTAAAAAAAAAGCAAATAAAAATAAGAAAATGAAGAAGACGATGTTCAAACATACCTGAATTCAGAACCTAGCTGGGCAGGAAGGGGCGTCGTGCAGGCGAATCCTCTCCTGCTCGCTACAAAATAGAAATGAAAAAAATATGTATCAATCATTTGTCAAGAGAAAAGAGATTAGGAAGAAGAAAAAAGATATGAAATAGGAAGAGAACTGATTACTGAGAGAAGGGGCAACGATGAGAGAGAGAGAGGATAGAAAATCCCTAAAACGTGATATACACAACAACTGAATACAAGAAGAAGAAAAAAAGGAAACAAGGCATCAATAGTCCTCATACAAGATATATATATATATATATTATATTGGATCTGAATCCGCCCTATCTCACCTTGTATTGGCATGAATCCCATTTGTCACCAATCTAATGAGAAAACCTAACCCCTCAAATGAAAGACCCCGTTATTGAAACATAATATGCACTGGCTGATGATCTTAGCCACTATCGTGTCATAAGAGAAAGAAAAGGAATAGAGCAGAGAGAGGGCAATAAGAAAGATAGAGGGGGAGAGCAATTCGGATCGTCTGTAGGCTGGCCTACAGGCCGGCCAAGCCTTACATGAGACACATGGTGAAATTTGGTGAAAATTTTCAACCTAAGGATAATGCGTTAACCGAAGCAATTTTTCCTCTCTCCATAAAACCCCTGTAGCCGTTCTTCCCACTCGGCAGGTGATTGATCTTCCAGCAAAATTCCAACGATAAAATTTCAGCGAACAGTAAGTATTTCCTACTCCCTAAGTCTATCCCTTCCCCTTCGTTTCTCTCTTCCCCCCTCTCTTAGTTTCTCTCTCTCTACAAGCCCACTGAATTGCAAATTGAATTTCCACCGGTTGAGAAGCCCTTGTATCTCAAGTTGGAATGCAAAGTAAGCACTCTGCTGGACAGCTGCACTTCTAGGAAAATCACAAGTGTAATCATCAAGAAAGGTATCACTGGGAGGCAATTTATCTAAGAAAGAAGACCATCTTACGTATAAATCATCACAAAAAATTTCAGCCCTACTCCTCAATCTCCACAAAATGAGACAATTTGAGCAAGTATGAGTATGGGTACACAGAATTTTCCACGAAAGGCGAAGCTCCCGATCTCTTCCACAAGAGCGGAGGATTGATATTTGGGTGAGAGGCAATGGTAACCAAGAAAGCGTCCAGCAACGCATATAAAAACCGAATTGAGAACAAGGTCAACCCGGGAGCTATGAGATAAGCAAAGGCCAATAACAAAAATATTGCTTTCAACCCAATCAAAGTGCCAAACTAGATATACAGGTTCTTTCTCTATTTTTTTTCATCTAATAGGTCTATGATTGAGTTTCAAATACGTACCCAGAAAAAAGAAGAAAAGTATTACTTTTAATTAGGTCCAAAGTGATAAAATTTCCACAAACGTAAAAATCACAAGATGTTACACATTAGCAGTAACCTGCTCAATCTAAAAATCTTAGTAATGGAGGAGGGGAGAGAGACAAACAGACAGGGTATTGAGAGAAAGGGAGCGGAGAGAGAGAAAAATGGAAAGAGAGAGAAATACTTGCCGTTTTACCCGGAGAATCATGGCCGGAACTTGAGGATCAACGCTTGCCACATTACCGGAAAGAGGATCTGTTGCTCTATTTTTTACTGCAACCATGGCTTCGCGGAGTGAGCCAAAAAAAGAGAGGAAGCTTTGGTTAATTCATTAACCTTGGTTGAAATGCTTTGCCAGCCTACAGACGATCCGAATTGGGGGGAGAGAGAAAGCAGCGATTTGGGAGAGAGAGGCGGCAGAGAGAGGGCAGTGATTTGGGAGAAAGAGAGGCAGCGATCTAAAACTTTTTTTTGGTACGATGCGAAACAAATTAGAAGGAAACTGGTTTTCTTATTTCTCTATTTTTTATTTATTTATTTTGATTTGTTTTTTTGGCGGGGATTTGAAGTTATTGTATCGGTTTAATTAAAATTGTTACGAGAAAAATATTTTTACAAATGGTCATCTATAAAGCCATCGGAATAAATTTTTTTTTTTTACATCTATACCGATGGTCATAAATCGTGGTTATAACCCATTTATGGCAACGGTTATGCAGACCGATGCTAAAATAGACCGTTGTAATAGCTTGCTTTGTTGGTAAATGCACTTCCCCTCAAATCACTTTTTGAAATGTGTCTGCAAAAATATTATTTGAATTTTCTCTTCATCTCATGACACATAAATATTCTAGGTTCGATTATCTAATATCCAAAGCATTTGCTTTAGAAAAGAGATTGTTGGATCATAAATATAAGAGGAAAGGTAAGGCAATGGTTAATAAGATGGAATCTATCATTATGGGTATCAAGAAGTCACCTACTAAGCTAAAAGTTTAAGCATGTTGCGGAAATAGTTAAAACAGTTACGATAGAACAAGCACTCCTTGCCAAGAGGCTGAGTATCAAAAAATGATAAGAACGTCTTTATACATTGCATCCAGATGACTTGGAGAGTCTCTTTAGACAAAAAAAATCGAATCTTAAGATATAATACTCCATGAGTCAAAAAGGCCCGTAAAAACCAACAAAATCAATGATCCAAAATATTATAAATATCATCGTATCATAGGTCATACCCTACAATACTGTTTTATCTTTAAGGATAAACTTTAAGAGTTGATCGACAAAAAAACCATACAGTTGGATACAAACATGAAGTCTATGGCCACAAATGTTGTCTTCAATGATGAGGACATGCACGACCTTGCTACGAACATCCCGCAGGACAATTCTGATGATGAAGGGGATGCTTGGGTAGTTTTTGAAAGTAAAGCCACAAGCAAGAGAAGACTTCAATCCACTAAAATAGAGTTAAAACAGACACATAATCTTGCTAAACATGCTCAAAAGAGGCCACTACATATGAAAGGGGTGACTAAGAAGAAGGGGAAGCGTCCTCAAATAAAGGTGTCCTAACCACTGCTCCATATAGACAATTTGCTAGAACAATCTTGTATGCCAGTAACATTGGAAGAATACATACCAGAGGACTTTCTCTAGCCTTCAGTCCTTACTTGCAACATGGTTTCGATCTTATATGATGTCGATCCCCACCCACCCAGGGTCATGCAACCGACAATTATGCCACGAGAGTTGACAATATTAATTAACCCATTCCGTAACACTCTGACATATCAAGACCGCTCAAAAAGGTGGACCATCCCTATTTTATGGTTCAGATACATTGACTATAACATCTTTGTTACGTTGGCAAATTCTATACATGATCCACCATTCTGCCTAACACGGATGACACGTCTTCCTATGACACCATGGAAGCGTAGATAATTTTAGAAAGTGTTGGATAAGTTTCATTAACGAGCTTTCCCTTGTCACCAGGCTGTATACCTTGAGGCATTCTTGCTCAATCACGAGGTCCCTTTATTCACCATTTCCTCAAATGTGGATTACCAATGTCCATGACGCCATCTATTCAAGTTCATGCCATCATGCTGAGAAATAATGCACAATAATAACCTCTTACTACACTTATTCCCACTCTCTCTAGACGGCGTACCTTTGGATTAGTACATGGATCGATTTGGCACCCCAAAGCATACCATCTTGGATATATTTCATTAGAATGTTTATTTATGAATCTATGAGGCCTAGGATGAAACCATATGATCCTTGGAACACAGATCCATTAAGACAACCAGGATGGCAACAAACTTATGAAGGGTTCGAGGGTTCCCCAAACCAAATTATCGCTCAGGTGCTTGATTTAAGGCATTTCAATGAATCACAACAATCCATCAAGAATGAGGTTTATATATATATCACTCATTTTCCAGATGGATATCAGTTTCCTCCTCTCACATTGTACACAAGGGTGGGAGATCCTCACCATCACACTGAATGTTTCTTACGAGAGGATGGATTTCTAAGAGCTGCACATGATTTGTTTGTCTAGCTCTTTCCTATCTCTCTGGATTCGCACGCCTTCGATTGGTACCTAACTTTACCAACCTACCATATCTCTTTTTGGCCAATACTCATTGATCACTTTTATCACCACCAAAGAGCGTATAGGCATGATCCACAGTACATACAAAGTGTGATAAAATTTTTGCCACAAGATCAATGGGCATTGATATGGACGCTAGTGAATCCTCAACCTCCATTGATGAGGATGAAGAACCCCCAAATCTGTGGTAGATCCTCCATCGCAATTCATCCCTACAAAGTACACCACATTTGATTACTGACTCTAAAGAGTCTGATAGTGATAGCGCTAGCTTCTTCACCACATCCAAGGCATTTGCTAAAGACGAGGTATCTATGCATCAATAGATAGAGGCTTGCAATGTTACTAAACTTAAAATCACTATCCCGATTAAGGGATGTCAGCCGCACACTCAGCATGTTAATCAAGTTAAGTGATGATCTAGGAAATAAATACCACCGCAAGGCCCTACTGCTAACCAATAGGTTGATACAATGAAAAAGACCGCTATGTAGACCAAGCATAATAAGGCTATCAAGAAGATGGATAATCCTATTCCATATGATGTAATGGCAGATTTGAAGAAGATCCCATCACTATTGACTATTTATAATGCTCTCTGTATGTCACTAGAGCTCAGGGCCTCTATGGTATATGCAATGACTCACCCAGATGAGTTTGCTACGATTGACAAAGTTGCAAGAGCTTATTGACAAGTGGCAATGTGAGAAGCATTGTGCATGCCTATAGTCACTTTTGAGGACACTGATCGTTACTTCGATAATCCTCATCATAACAGACCATTGTTTATCACAAGTACTATTGATGATCAACCCATGTCTAGAGTGATGATCGACAACAGTTCAATGGTCAACATCCTTCTAGCCAAAACACTGGCTTATCAGAGAGTTGAGTCATCTCAGCTCAGACCTAGTACCCTTGTTATCTAAGGTTTCAATCAAAATGAACAATGTCCTCTTGGCTTTATCAGGTTGAAGAATAAGTTTGGTCACATAGAAGATTAGACACCTTCTACATCTACATCATCGATGCAGATACTACCTATAATGCCCTCATAGGGTGACCATGGATACACAAATATCAACTCATCCCCTCTACATTCCATTAGTGAAATACCCCTGGCAAGATACTTAGGGCACTATTGTGGCAGATGACAACCAATTTCAAGCGGCAAATGCTTACTTTGCTGATGCTATGTATTATCAAAAGACTGAACCACAGAAAGCATCAAATGACATCCTGTACAACAGTGGTGGTGATAATACAAAGCCGTTGAAGCTTAAAGTATGACACATTGTCAAAGCTACTAGGTGCAAACTTGGATTATTGCTTGATACGGTAGTGCCAAATTTTGTTCTCCCCTTGGCACAATTGTTAGGGTCACGGATTGACTCTTATCGATCCTCCTCGAGGGTCTCATCCAATCAAAGGATGATTAAGGTATTACATTAGAAAGAGAACTCAAGGATCTAGACAATTTGTCACCACACATGAAATTGGCTCTTGACTTACTTAAGAGTTGAGTCTTCAACCATCAAGGGAAATGGAAGGAGTCGTATAAAGGTAAGGAAGTTCTGACTCAAGAGTTTGAGTATCTAGTTCATTATTCCAAGAACAAAAATGACACAAGAGGCCTAGGTTGGCAGCCCACCAAGCTGAAAATATCTTCTCACGTGATTATGACTTATGGGATTGAATCATTAGAAGACACCCCATTGAATGTCTGTTCGTAGAAGCACAAACATTGTCCTCTGAAAACTTTTTAATGGGACAAGTGATGTCCACACATCTGGAACTTGAAGATGGGGTTGTCGATGACTTGGTTAAAGTCAATTTGGGGACCAAAGAGGACCCTCAACCTACTTTTATTAGTGCTCGCCTCTCCCCGGAAGAGTAGACACACTATCTCAAATTTCTTAAAGAAAACTAGGATATGTTGGCATGGAACTATTCTGAGATGCTAGGGTTGGATCCTAATGTAGTAGTCCATCACCTTGTCATTGACCCTTCTCAGTGGCCCATTAAACAACATCCACGAAAGGCCAGGCATGTCACCGTCGATAAAATAGAAGGAGAAGTGGATAAACTGCTTAAGGTCGAATTTATCCGTGAGAACTGATATCCAAAATGGCTCGCCAACATCGTGCTTGTACAAAAGAAAAATGGTCAGATCAGGGTATGTATCGACTATAGGGATCTCTATGGTACCTATCCAAAAGATGATTTCTCATTACCCCTCATTGAGTTTCTAGTGGATGCCACAATGGGGTATGAAGTCCTCTTTTTCATGGATGGGTAATTGGGGTATAATCAGATCCAAATGGCTCCCGAGGATGAAGAAGCCACAACATTTTGCACACTAATCGGGATATTTTGTTATAGGGTTATGCCTTTCGGATTAAAGAATGCCAGTGCTACTTACCAAAGGGAAATGATCTACATATTTGAGGACCTCCTACATGACGCAGTTGAATGTTATGTAGATGATATGGCCGTTAAGACTAAACTTAGACAAGATCATATCGCCAACTTAGATCAGGTTTTCCAAAGGTTTGGTCGCTACAATTTAAAGATGAATCCTTTAAAATGTGCTTTTGGTGTTTCCTCTAGACGATTCCTTGGATTCGTCTTTTGGAATAGGGTCATTGAGATAAACCCCAAGAAGATTACCGCCATAATTGAAATGCCAACACTGTCGAATATCACCAAGCTTAAAAGGCTCCAAGGCAGGCTTGCATATATTCGATAATTCATTTCCAAACTTGTTGGATGTTGCCAACCCTTTTCTAGATTAATGAAGATGGGAGTCCCTTTTGTATGGGACCAAGCTTGCCAGAATGTTTTCGACAACTTTAAACAATACTTGCTAAATCCACTGGTACTCATGAGCCCTACACTAGGTAAGTTGTTGCTGTTGTATGTCACAACTATGGATTCTTCCCTAGGTGCACTACTTGCCCGACATAATGAAGAAGACAGTGAGTATGCCTTATATTATCATAGTAGAACAATGGTCATAGTTGAAACTCACCCATTAAAAAGACTTGTTTGGCTTTAAACTTCTTATTCCATAAGCTCAGACATTATCTGCTTACTACAATGGTACACCTTATATCAAGCGCTAATCCATTGAAATACATCATGAGCCGGCCTTCTGTTCAAGGGCGCATTACCAAGTGGACCATTCTGCTTTATGAGTTTGACATCCATTATATTCCACAACGAGTAGTAAAGGGTTAAGCTATCACGAATTTCTTGGCCTCACATCTAATACCAGATGGATCCCTCTTCAATTGCATTTACCAAATGTAGACGTTATGCAGGTGCACATAAAGAAAAAATGGGAAATGTTCTTTGACGGAGCATCTCGAGGAGTGACAAGTGCCCCAGGAGACAATATAGGTAAGTCTTTAAGGATCGGCATTGTGTTTGTCACTCCATATAATGGCATCATTATACACTCCCTCACTCTAACTAAGGGGCGTTCAAATAATGAAACTGAGTATGACACTTTGATTTCAGAATTTGAATTAGCTCTGGAAATCCCCATTGATTATCTCACTGTCTACGGCGATTTAAAGCTTGTTATTCAGAAAATGAATGGCCTTTATCATATTCAAAAGTTGAGCCTCACGCTTTACTTCCAAAGGGCTAAAGACCTAGCTAAATTATTTCGTCACCTCCAAATACAACATGTTAGAAAAGACCATAATGGACAAGCTGATGCGCTTGCTAGCCTGGCTACATCTCTCACACACCCAATGGATAATTATCTTACCATTCATATTCTCAACTTCTTAACTTCGACCAGGAAGATGTTCTCTTCGCCTGTACTACCAACCTGCAAGAAGTAGACGAACATACTCAAGGTCATGACGAGCTGAAAAAAATTGACAATGATTGGCGTGAACCTCTTATTCAACATCTCATGGACAGGAGAGAGCCCACCGACCCTATCAAGCATGTAGAAATGCTATGGTATGCTCCCCATTTCACCCTACAAGGCAACCAACTATACAGACGGTTGCTGGATGACATCTTATTATGGTGTCTGTCAACCGATGAGGCGAGCAAAGTAATGAATGAAGTTCATGCTGGCGTATACGGGGGACACCAAAGTGGGCCTAAGTTGCAACATCAATTAAAAAGACTTGGTTACTACTGGCTAACCATGGTCGTAGACTACATTGAATATGCCATACGTTGTCGTGTTTGCCAACTACATAGTGACTATGGACACATACTTGTGGAACCGCTACACACTACATCCTCTTTTTAGCCATTTTCTAAGTGGGGTATAGATATCATGGGACCAATCACCCCATCCTCCACTAAAGGGCATCATTACATCCTTGCTGCGGCGGATAGTTTCTCTAAATGGGCAGAGGTTGTTGCATTGCGGGAAATCAAGTCTTTTGACATAGCTTGGTTTGTCAAGGGCCACCTCATATACAAGTTTGACATCCCTAATCACATTATCACAAACAATGGGTAGACATTTGTTAGTTCACCCTTGTACAGACTTATGGCAAAATACAACATTTATTTGGAACACTCCTTATAATACTATCCTCAGTCTAATGGATTGGCTAAGGCCTTCAACAAGATTCTCTGCAAAATCATAAAGAAGATGGTATCTAGACATACAAAAGACTAGCACGAACATCTACTTGAACTACTTTGGGCATATCCAATCACCTTTTGTACCCCAACATAAAAGACTTCATATTCCCTCGTGTTTGGTGCAGAGGCTGTCCTACTAGTCGAAATCCAAGTTCCATCCCTATGGGTCGTGATATAGGGATGGCCTAACTAACGTTGATGTTGCTAAGATCCATCTTTTAGAACTCGAGACTCTCGACGAGTCAAGGCTTATTGGCCAACAACACTTAGAGTTATATCAAGCCTACATGGCAAGGGCTTACAATAAAAAAAGTTAAACTCCACTCCTTCACTAAGGGAGAGCTAGTCCTCCTCCCAAGATCACCACTTGACCCTAATAAGAGGAAATAAGGAAAATTCACTTCTAAGTAGGACGGTCTGTATGTTGTCAAGAAAGCTTACCCTAACGTCGCTAACCTCCTCTGCGATGTTAAGGGCAATTCCTGTCACCAATGCCAGATTTTTGAAGAAGTACTACCCCTAAATGATAGTTATTTGTCTTCAAGGAACTACGTCAATTTGATCCTATTCCGAATAGATACGTAGGCAGTCTGATCTTCTCTACAACTCAAATGCAACCACAATCTTTCAAAAAAATCCCCAATCTCACTAAAAACTAGCGATGGCAGTTAGATGCAAAAATTAGGCGAACCCCAATCTTAGGTTAAGGGATCCTAAGGGCAAAAAAGGGAAAAGTAATAAATAAAGCGTGATGAAAAGAGCATAGTGAAAACCCATATGGGCACTAAGAGTAAAAAAAAATCTAATCATAGCAAGATCAAATCATTGTTGATTACATTGAAAACCAACAATGGCAACGCGATGCAAAAATTAGGCAAACCCCAGTCCTAGTGGTCACCCACTAGGGACAAAAAAGGGGCAAATATACCAAAAATCTCATAATTGAACTACAATTTGGCTTGATCCTGTTCTAGGGTATGTAGGCAATCTTCCATAACAAGACAGATGCAGCCCCACCACCACCAAAACACAAATATCTCCTTAAGAACCATACCATTTTGTCATTTAACTGCATGATACACTTCTCAAGGGGGGAGGGGGTACATTCCCCTAACTCATATTTTACTTAGCACTTTGTTTTTCACAAACAACTGCTCTAACAAAACAAGGCACAAACATGAAATTCATTAATAAATTTTTCTACAATGGAGTAAAGACTACAATATCATAATAATGGGCATCCTAACCCATTCTGCGTTGCATTCTCTATCCTTGCCATCACATCGAGATGAATAAAGCTTAAGAGTTTTGCACGCAACATAGGTAGTACCTTCGCATTATCTTCTAGGTGTAGAAACCTAAAGTGTGCGTGAATGAACAAATAGTCACTCATTCACCACACTTAGACCTAGTGAATGAAGAATCACCATCTCATTTGCCCAAAAGCAAAGACTCTTAGGTATTTGCATTCGCCACAAAAAAATGTGCGCCAGTGCGTTGTTCATGGTTGGCACTACGAAAACCAAAAACTGAAATTTGATATTTTCTTCTTCCAGGTTGGTTATTTTGGATAACCACTACTCCTATGAGTTCCCTTACCACCCAAAAGACTCAAGAAGGTGTATTCTCGCATAGAAGAATCACCTATATCTTTGGGATAAGAATTTAAGAATCCCACTCCAATAAAAGAAGCCATGAACAAGATAGAGTTCTCCCTCAATGAGGACTCTTCTCAAACTCGTTTTTGCTGCTATAAGTATCTTTATAGCTACATGAGAAAAAGAGGTTTTTGAACTCTTTTGAAGTTCTAAAAGGTCTTAGAAAGTTTTGAAGATCCATCATACCCTCAAGAAAACCACTCTCTTATGACTCAAGCAAGTTATGCTTCATTCCTTTGAAAAGTCAACAAGTTCACATCTCTTCCAAAAGAGGAAAAACAAGTCCATTACACCTCTGCGATTTCTCTAAGGAAGACACTACAGGAAGCTTACGATGAGTCAAGCTATGGCTAGGTAAAATTTGCTGAAGCATGAGCAGTGAAGTTTGTAATCACATATATCAAATAAAAAGATTATTATCTTCTCTTCTACCTATTCTTCTTCTTTATGTTTGTGCAACTTCTTCTCCATAATATAAGTTGAGAAACTTAAGGTTAATAATAGGTTTCTTGTGTTAAGCAATAGTAAATAACAAGTCTCTCAGGCTTGGAGTATTAGTCCCCACCCATAAAAATAATAAACAAGCCCCTAAAATGGTTAGGTAATTTGTTCAACGAATTTTGCCTCATAAAATATGGCTCGAAATTTGGTGTTACAAATTTTTGGCACTCTCGGTGGGCTTATTGGACACGTGACACGGCTATGGCTTGTTGGACTTGGGCTGCCACTTTCTCTTTATTTCCTAGCTCATCACTAAAGTGAGTAGGTTGGTCAGTGGCAAGGGAACATTCAACTGTAAAATGATACGCCTTATCTTTCCCTAAGCGTTTCTCCACTATACCATGCACAGACTCGGATGTCATAAAGGGCTGACTCCTTCCTGTGGTTGCTAGCTCCTTCCTAATACCTTTAATAAAACTTGGGAGGGTGTCATGAGTCACCTTGGAAATGTTTTGGCTAGTAAGAATATACGCCTGGAGCTCGAGCATAATGCTAGTCACTTTCTGGAAAACATAGTCTAGGAAGTGGCCTTCCAAATCATATCCATTCATAGTGACAATAAGCTCCACCATGGTGCCTCCTAGTCCCCACAAGGCCTCGAGTTCCTTTCAGATTAAGGTGCAGACATCGTAAAATTGTTGATTGGAGGTGTATTGTTGGATTTTTTATGGCCCCCATGGTCTTCTAGGTGCTTCAGATCTAACAGGAGTAGCAACTTGGCTCGCTTGGCTCTTTAATTTAGACCATGCATCAACAGAAGTATGAGAAGGATGATTGAAAGGTTGTACCAAGCCCTATTCTTGCATTACTAGTAATATGTCAGCCGGTTGCCTCTGTTCCTCAAGGGTCTTCCCCTTTGACATAAACTCCCTAACAGATGGAATGTCGTTACTTTGCCTTACACTTGTAGTCATGTCTTGAGGCTCCTCAAAAGGATAACACCCAATATCTTCAAAATCATCCTCACGGATGGGAGAGATCCGTTCAGGCTCCCTAGCTCTATTAAGGGATGGGATGCACTGTGGTCTTTTTCCATGAAACTTACTTCTCAGGCCTCTTTTCCTCTTTGGCCTACTTGATTCTTCTTCTCCCTCGGTTGCCGAAGGAGACAATGGTACTGAACTGGTATCCTCTTGATGACTACGTGATCATTTATTGGATTCCTTAGGCCATTGAAGGGTAGATGTCTTCTTGGTTAGCGTCTTATTCTGATACTTGTTGGCTATTATTATGGTACCTTGACCATCATAAAAAATAACCCTTGAGTTGTCCTCATCTTCATTATATCTTACAACAAAAAAGAATGAGTTATACCACCATTTGATATAATGGTAATCGAATTGGAGGTTGTCTTATTTAGCCATTTCTTCAGGGATGGTCGCTCGACTACTTGTGCCCAACCTCACAAAATACAGATAGGCTTCCTGGATCATCTCCAAGCTGGTTGTCCTACCTACCATCTTTGCATGAGTGGGGAGAGAGACGAGCCTTTGGAAACATGAAAATTGACATGTAAATCGGTGAGGATTATAAGCTTCAATATGAAAATGGTTGTCACTCCTCCATGCCAAATGACCACTCCAAAGAGAATAGAAATAAGCCCATGCATGTCCTGCTAACGACCCATCATCCACTAGGGTCTGCTTTCCGAATAGGTGGTCTAGGACGAGGACAAGTTTATGAGTAAAACAAAATAAAGTGGCAGGCCGCAACACCATCTTTTCCTCCTGATTCTTCAGAGAATTGTTATATGCAATGGTATGGAGATTCTTTTCTCCTCTTTGGTAAATGGAAGGGAAATGAAGCCCTAACCATGCACAAAAGTAATGAAGAGGGAAATGTACTAGCTTCTCCCCTATCCGACCTTCTTTAAGACCTGCTTCCACAATATCACGTAGGCCACTGTAAAAGCAACAAAGACTGCAAATTGCCAAATTCATGTGGATCCTGTTAGCTAAATTCGTAGTAGCAATGAACATACCAGGGCGTATGCGTTCACCCACGCTATTGGGAAAATCCCATCCACTAAAAAAGGCTGCATAAACCCCAGCCAAGAATGCAGGACTATCAAGGTCGATGTTGTGTCGAATGTTGTGTTTGGTCCATGACAAAGGTTTGCCTCCAACAGTCATACTAGAGGGGCTTTGACAAATGCGCCTAAGCTAGTTTCCATACGAGATGTTTATGTCATTGAACTCGGATAATATTTGGAATAATCTTCGACATGTAATGGAAAATATCTCAAAGTTAGCATTAAAGGGGATGTACTCTTCCATCAATCTCCCCTCAAAAGGTAAATGGCTTGTGCCAATAAACTCCCATAGTGAGATACCAAGCTCATCATATTGACATACAAAGGTGTTAGTGTCAAGGCACCATCTCAAAATCGCCTTTACCACCATTACATGATTCTTTCAAAGTTGTTGGTGGAACCATGTAACACTTTATCCATGCCAACAACGTCTATCTCTGCATGGTAGTGGTCAAGCAATGCCCAATGAGAGCTTCCCATCTACTCCCACCACTCGAAAAGGAAGAGGATCCCTTGTAGAGCCTACCTACCCATTTGGCCTCTCCTAAGTTAACCTTTTGAATCAAACTCCTAAGATCATTGATGGTGAAGTCTTTGAGAGTTTCCCCTTCTTCAATAGAGGGTAGTAGGGTTTTACAGACTGAATTGTTTGGGCGGGCACGATTGTCTAGGTGACACTAACCCTTACAAACATCTCTAATGAAGTTAGGCGAACTCGGTGCATGCTCAGTCATAGGATTGACAAGTTCTAGGTAAAAAAGACTATGACTACATGCCCATTCATGAGTCTGATGAATAGGGAAAAGAAAACTTTCACGACACTCTCGATCGTATAGGATTCGCCTCCTAAGTGACATCAGTTTGCAAGGAAAAGAAAGCCAAAATTAGATGTGGATACAAATAAAATATGTATATTATTAACATCTTACAAAATTTGCACTAATGAGCACTCTTAGTGCACGAATGAAACTTATATTTTCACATTCGCACATGTTTCTACAATAGTTCAAATTCAATAGCATAACGCCTCAAAGTGGGTGAATGACTGAATTTTTACTCATTCGTGCCTAACATCTTGCTTAGCAAGGAGTGCATGAATGAGAGGTGCCTCAACCCATGAATGAATGCAGGGAGAGCCATTCGCGACCACTCAAGCCAGCCCAAAGGTGGCGAATGGTCATCAAAAACCCAGTTGTCGCCTAAGACAAAAACCGGAGTTCTTGAATGGGTTTTAATGCCTCAAACTCCAAAATCTTCATAAAATCCATTAAAATTGTGCCAAGATGCTCGTTTTAGCAATCCGAGGCTTCCTAACCTACTGGGTTAAAGGTTTGAGACCTCAAAACTCACCAAGATGAAAAAGGGGTTTTCGAGTGTTCACAATCAAGAAAGTTTAAAGAATTTCACAGATGAGGGTTCAAATATCTTTAAGAAGGTATGGAAAGGATCATGAAGATGAAAACAGGGATTGAAACTAAAGATTTTGTTACAAAATCACAAAGGCAAGAAGAATCAAGTTCTCTGTAATGGGTTTTTTTGCACAAATAAGAGGTTCAAATGAACCAAGGAATAAGAAAACCAATCTTTTATAACTCGTAGGGGCACTTTGTCCAACCACAGAATTTAAAAAGAACTTGCCTATTCATGAGGGTAGGATGGTCTTTCCATTCACCAACTATAAGGGAAAGTAACTGAAGAGACGTGAATCGTCAGCTATCATTACTCCTCGAGAAACGAAGGACAAGTCATAGTGCGTGAATGTGAAATATAAATCTCATTCGCCCATAATTATCTAAGCGAATGAGATGTTTACTCATTCATTCGCCAAGAGTTTTTAGTCTGGCAAACGACAATAATTATTTCCATTTGCCACTACTGAAATCCAAAATTGCTCAAAGTCTACAGAAGGTAGAAAGGTTTAGAGTTCTATTTGATCTTTGTAACACGTTTGGCTTCCATGACATCAAAATTTGGTTCAACTCCACGGATGAAAAGGAGGGGGTATATGATCAACTTTATTCTTGCAAAAGTAATTAGGCTTTATAAGCATGAATTTTGCTAAAGTGTTTAGTTCCCATGTTACTAGAAAAGTACTAAGTTTGCCTAGCTTGAAAGTCTAGTTCACACCAATAAGTATCCTCTTGGGAAAAATATGTGAATTTTTGAATTATTCAATTATTTTAAAGACACAAAAACATAGAAACGCAAGGGAAAGGTAATTCATTGATAAAATATTTAAGGGGATTACATATTCACCGACAACCAAAAAAAATAGAGAAGAGAGACATTAAATCAACAAAGAAGATTAAATGAAAGCCTTGAGTCTATCACGAAATTCTTGAGAGAGGGGAACTTATTGCTGCAGAAGGAGTTCAGTGTCAGAACGCATAGCCATTTGTTCAAGATGTGCTCCATCATTAACATTCTCTTGCCTTGCAGCCAAAATAGCTTTAGCCCAGGCAATCAAGTGTTTGTTGTTATTGGTAGCACATTCACTATCCTCCAGAATGGCGTAGCAAGCGTTCATTTGGTTTGAAAGATGTGTATATTCTGACTTGACATAATGGAAATGTTTTGCCAATGCCACCAATTCTCCACTTGCAAAACTCTTTAGGCATGCTACCTCATCATGATCCAATTTCATACTAACTACTTTTTCCTTGGACTCTGCTACGAAGGCTTCAAGACCAGGAGTGGGTTGAGAAAGCTTCAGAGTCTCCTTAGCCTGTGCTAAAGCAGTTGATGAATTTAGAAGAGATTCCATGGTCCGCCTAATCTATGCATTCTTAAAGTACCCTTTATGTCATTTAGGTAGGACAAGATCCTAGCCTGGGTACACAGAAGTGCAATTGTAGTAGGTTTCATAGCAGTAAGATCTTTCAAAAGATGAACATGAGCATCAAACGCTCGTTTTGTGTTCTCATAAAAATCTTCCAACTCATGTTCATTAAAGTTGTCCACGGGTGGAATTTCCTCATCCTCAAAGGAAAGCTCTGAACATTAGAAGAGCAAGTCAAAATTTGAAATATTTATACTTCCTCTATCAAAGATAATTACTTGGTTCTAAGGATATGCTCTGGTGCAGGTGTTGGGTTAGGTTCTGGGGAAGGTTTAGGTTTTAGCGATGGATCAAGATCTGGTATTGGGTGTTCATCCTTGGAGTTTGACAAGTCAACTACTATAAGTACAGGATCATGACGACGGCCTAGTCTTGTTGTAGGCCTCGGTCCCGGGTTGGTCCAGGATCTGAGTCCCATTAGCCTAGGAGTGATGCCATCGAAATTAGACGGTTCACCCCTTCTCATGTTGGAGGACTTTCTCTTGGGTGCCATTTCCTAAAAGAAATAAGACTTTCTTCAAATAAGGAGTAGATCCCATAAACGAAGTACAAAAGTGGGTGAATGAGCATTAACTAATCACATTCGCGCATGATGGTCTATGCAACAAAGTGCACGAATCTCAACTTGTGAATGAATGCAAGAAGATTTATTTGCAGCCGACTCAAGCAGACAGTCATAGGATAGACAGGAATCACGAATGAGCTGCTGGAGATGTGATCATCCCCATAAAAGAAAACATGAATTCTGAACAAAAGAAAGGAAGCAAAAAAAAAAAAAAAGGTATGGAATCCTTTTTGAGGCTTCTCCAAAATTCTACCAAGGATTCTCCTTGCTATACAAAGATTCTTCTCACCATACAAGAAGAAATCAATCTAAAAAAGAAGAGGAGAAGGAAGGCAGATATTTCTCACATTTTATATGATTGACATAAAGAAAAGAAAGATGAAAAATAAGAAACTCACTCTGTAAGATGATACTCCAAAAAAGAAATTATGATTCAAAAGATGAGCTGAAATAGAAGAAGAAAGAGTTATATACTCATGGAAGGGTAAATTTGAAAAGCCCTGGGAGCTAATAGAAAAGAATATCGAAAGGAGTAACTGAATACTGTCATTTTGGCCTAAAAAATGCACCATCTCCTTACACTCATAGCACATTTTTCGAGGGGGAAACTATAGAAACTTAAAGTGTGTGCAAATGAACAAATAGTCACTCATTCGCCACACTTAAACCTGGAAAATGAAGAATCACCATCTCATTAGCCCAAAAGCAAAGACTCTTAGATACTTGCCTTCGCCACCAAAAATGCGCACGAATGCACTATTCATGTTTGAGCACTACATAAACCAAAAGCTGAAATTGGATGTTATCTTCTTCCAGGTTGGTTATTTTGAATAACCATGACTCCCATGAGTTCCCTAACCACCCAGGAGACTCAGGAAGGTGTATTCTCACATAGAAGAATCACCTATATCTTTGTGATAAGAATGAAGAATCCCACTCCAACAAAAGAAGCTATGAATGAGAAAAAGAGGTTTTTGAATTCTTTTAAAGTTTTGAAAGGTCTTAGAAAGTTTTGAAGATCCATCATGTACAAAAACCCTCAAGCAAACCACTCTCTCATGACTCGAGCAAGTTCTGCTCCTTTTCTTTGAAAATTCCACAACTTCACCTCTCTTTCAAAAGAGGAAAAGCAAGTCCATTACACCTCTACGATTTCTTTAGGGAAAACACTACAGGAAGCTTAACGATGAGTCAGGCTATGGCTAGGTAAAATTTGTTGATGCATGAGCAGTGAAGTTTGTAATCATATATATCAAATAAAAATATTATTATCTTCTCTTCTACCTATTCTTCTTCTTTATGTTTGTGTAACTTCTTCTCCATAATACAAGTTAAGAAACTTAAGGTTAATTAGAGGTTTGTTGTGTTAAGCAGTAGTAAATAACAAGTCTCTTAGACTTGGAGTATTAGTCCCCACCCATAAAAATAATAACCTAGCCCCTAAAATGGCTAGGTAAATTTTTCAACAAATTTCACCTCATAAAATATGGCTCGAAATTTGGTGTTACACTAGGGCAGCATGCACCGCATCAATATTTGATTGAGCAACATTGAAATTATATATGGCTTCCTAAGAAAGCTCATTACACCGATCATTTTTCCAGTTCATTAACTTGCCCCTGCATCGATCCGCCACATGGATGGTACGGCATATTGAGTTGCTCATGTGGTCTACAAACCTCTTATAGGTTTCCAAACGATTCATTACTTTGTTATAGCACTCTTTCAACACTCCTATCTAAGTCATTAACTCATCAACATCCCTCACTAGTGGAGCACTCTCCTTTAATATGCAAGTTTATTGGGCGGTCAAGTCGGCCATTCTGATCTCCTTTTCTTGAAGTCACAAGCAGACATCATTCTCTGGCCCCTTCAACATTTTGATATATTTTGCTTCGAAGACCTTAGATAAGGCATCAAAGAGGCACTCCATAGTGCCTTTAAACTCAGAATTATACACATGAGTTTCTATATGACCACTGTGCCCATGATCTCTGTAGGCAAGGCAACTAAATGCCTGATGAGTGTCTAACTCTTTACGAGCCTTGCCCACCCATGCCACTATCTCATCAAGGGTAGGGTCCACCACCACATCTGCAAAACCAAAGAGCCAAATTATGGTGACTGAAAACATTAGTTACTATAATATGTAAATAAAAAGAAACATCTAATAGGTACCATGATCAAATAATAGTTCAGGGTTTTCTTCCCTAACTGGTACAGGATCAAGCTCGCGTCTCCTTGCTCAAGATCACGACGATTCCTCGACTTCAGGAATACTGGCCAATCTTCTCTTTAGAGCCATCTTGCTGTAGCACAATAAAATAAAAAGGGTTAACATAATCAAGTGAAGGATTCCCCCTATATGGTTACTCCTTCTCGGACATGTAACATAAGACCTCCTTACCAATTTAGTCTTCGAAGTCCAAAAGGAATGAAAGCTGTTATGGTCATAACCCTCTTATTTATAAACATATGAACACCCATGACTCTCTATGAAAATGTATGCTAAAAGGGGATGGGCAAATGATGCGTTCACTTTACTACAATAGTTTGAGTCTAAAACAACACGAAACAATGCACCTCTTCTAGTATAATACTTCAATTCCGTTATTAGAAGAAGGCTGATAACTTTTCCTCAGAGATATGCCGTTATGTTATCCTCCATAAGGGCATATTATCGCACTTATATGGAAAATATGAGCATGGTCTGGCTCCTAGGCTACATATTTATGACTCTTATAATGTCAATCATATTCGATTTTTATGCTGTTAACCGCATTTGACTTTGATAATATCAACACTTATATTTGACTCTCATAATGTCAACACCTACCCTTGACTCTAATAAAGTCATATTTGACTCTAATAAAGTCAAAACCCATGTCTAACTCTAATAAAGTCAAAACTTATATTTAACTCTTATAAAGTCAAGACTTATATTCTACTCTTATAATGCCAAAACCAACACTTGAATCTCATGATGTCAGCATCACACTCAGGATTGACTCTCACATCACCAGTTCAACATATTTGTGTATAGGCCATATATCTGTTTTACACAAAATGTAGAAACACAACCAAAAGATTGCAAGAAAGATAATAAGGCTGTAGTGAAAAAAATTTAATTTAATTTAATTTATCAAAAGTTACATCATTCTTTTGGAAAAGCTGAAAGAAGGGGATTACATAAATCCTTCTCAGAGGCAAGAGAAGCCCACACTCGATCACTCCATGAAACAATTTCTTCATGGAGGTGATCTACGGTAGAAGAAGTCATGGCAATATGTGGCTCAAGGGCATCCCCCTCCGCCTCTTTTTTCTCCTAAACGGTTGTAAGATGGGTGATCCGTGCCTATATCTTCAATAGTTCCTCTTTAACACTAGCCAAATTGGCGTCAATGCTAGCTACTGACTCACAAATCCAATCAAGGTTTTCTATTAAAGCCTTCTTCTTAGCCTCCGCAACTTTTAGATTGGTTTGGGCCTCGACATTGCCCTCAATACTTGAAAGTTTCCCTACTAGTTTTGATCTCCTCAACATGGATTCGAAGAACATTACTACACCTTGCCGGAACCCTTCATTGTGAATTTGGACCTCTACATCTTTGGTCAGGGTTGCCAATACTTTGTCTCGGGCGCTCGAAAGCTCAAGCAAGGAAGGCGTTAGAGTTATCATCAGATCAAGCATCTCCCATCGGATTACATGTGCCGACGCGATCTTGGATGAACGCCTGATAGCACTAGCAGTGCTTACAATCTCATTTGGGAAAACTAAAAGAAACATCAATACCAACATATAGGGATAACATGTGCTTCATAATAAGGTATGAAACTTACCATGTTCCATAAGGGGAACTTCGGTAAATTCCTGCCTAGTAGGGATGTCTTCTTCCACTGTTGATTGATTAACAAAAGAAGAATTAGCACATGAAGACGATTAAAAGTAAATGACATAAGAAATATAAAAGTGACATATACCTTTCTCAGGTTTAATTACACCTTGAAGAGTGTTATCCTTCTTTTTGTGATACAGAAGGGTTAATGCCTGATTCAAGGAGAGTCATAATGACCGTTACCTCCTTTTGAACCGAGATCTCTTTATGAGTCACCTCCATATCTGGCCCCTTTTGGATCACATTGTCTCCTTCTATGATAGGTAGAATGGATGACATAGCAACGCCATCACTAACCTGCTCAGTGACAAATGCTATAACTTCACTCTTTGTTCTTTCTAGGCTCTTTTCAACTTCAGGAGAGTGGGTTGCCTCAGGCATCTCTACGTCAATAGTGGGGCCAGAGGATTAACCCTTATATGGTATTTCTTTGTTAGTATCCCTTGCTTATTCATTTATGACAACAAATGCCATCTGCATCATCTCCTCAGGTTCTACCAAACTATTGCCAATATTGTTAGGTTTATGTATTGTTAATGTCCATGCACAAAACAAATGTAAGTACAGGTCATGTGTATAGGACTTTTATATGTAACTTGTGTATTCATGTAAGTCCAAGAAGAGAGTCTGGAAAAGTTTCAAGAAGATGGACTTGAAACTAGAATGACTATGTCAAAGAGACTCAAGCATCATGGAAGAATCCCAAGTCTCAAGCTACCTCAAGGAAGCCAACACATATTTTCTAAGCACATAAAGGTAAATTAGGTATATGAGACCCAATAGTAGGTGTAGGTGTACTCACGAAACCCCGATACTATGGTTGACCCTAGGAATCACTTATAAGACTTAATTAGGGTCTAATTGAAATGCACAAAGAGCCCAATTCTCAAAAGAACAAAAATGGCTCACTAGGGAAGAAGTGCCTATGTTGACTAATGATATTTGTGTCAGTAAATTTTGAGGCAACTTCCAAGGAATCCCTAGCTCACCTTAGTAGTAATTAGAATACAATATATAAATGGATAGAAAGGTCTTGAAGTCTTCCTTCTAACAAAAAAAAAATGGCGAACGATTTTGAGTTTTTTGGAGAAAGTTACAGCCATTTTATCCAGAGCTCCCTAAGATTTCAGCACATACACCTCTGGGTAAAATGGCTGTAACTTTCTCCAAAAAAATCGAAATCCTTCACAGTTTGTTTTGTTGGAAAGTAGACTTCAAGACCTATATATATTTATATATTGTAGTCTAATTACTATTTAGGTGAGCTAGGGATTCCTTGAAAGTTGCCTCAAAATTTACTGACCCAAATAGTACTAGTTAGCATAGGCACTTCTTTCCTAGTGAGCCTTTTTCATTCTTTTAAGAATTGGGCTCTTTGTGCATTTCAATTAGACTCTAATTAAGTCTTATAAGTGATTGTTGGTCAACCATGGTCTCGGGGTTTCAAGAGCACACACACACCTATCATTTGGTCTCATATACCTGATTTATCTTTCTGTGCTTGGAACTGATGTGTTGGCTTCCTTGAGGTAGCTTGAGACTTGGGATTCTTCCAGGATGCTTGAGTCTCTTTGACATGGTCATTCCGGCTTCGAGTCCGTCTTCTTAGAACTTTCCTGGACTCTCTTCTTGGACTTACATATGTATGTTGTTTACATCATTAAGTCCTATATACATGAGCACTACATGTACTCACTTTGTTTTGTGCATGGACATTGACAATACAGACCTAACAATCTCCCCCTTTTCAATTTCATGTCAAAACAATAAAATTTACAAAATAAATCCTAGTACATGCATCTACCCCCAAGATTCCCTTCTTGTCAATTTCTCTCCCCATTTTTTACAAGAGTTGACAAAGGATGGGTCCTCCTGCAAGATGTGGTGTCTTCCCTGCAACACATCAAATGTAAACATACATTTCTTTAAAAGGTGCATTAATTTAGAAAAATAGAGCTTGAAGCATGAATTAAGAAAAGATATATTTTACTATAGTCACAAGTTTAATCCAAATTATTTTTTACTATTTAGTACATGTTGTCAATGGCATAATTCAAAAATGATTTTACTATATGATGTAGCTCTCCCCCTTAGAGATATACTTATTGAGATCATATCATTATGCCAACACGTGGGAAATGCTAGTACATGTATAAAGTGTTTAACATGTACTCCCCCTAAATGATATCACTCCCTCTAAGTGATATTCCTCACCCCAAATGATATCACTCCCCCTAAGTGATATCCCACACTTATGGTGCATTACCATATTCCTCTCTTCATACATTCTCTCCCCCTTTTGTCATGAATTTTCAAGGGGAATGGGAGAGGAGATAGACCAACTAAGTAATATAGGTCCAAAGTGTGGTAGGATCCATAAGTGAGCTAGGGATCCAAAAAATATGACCAATATAGATATGCTTATTAAGTGTAAGTATCCATGCATATAGCTAGTGATATATGTTAATGAATATGCATATACATGACAGGTCAACAAGGCATGAGTGACATATAAAGATGTGCTAAACAAGTTCAATATGTTACTAGTGATCTAAATGATATGTAAGTATGCTAAATATCACTAAGAGTGGTCAATAGATGTGCAAGGCAGTGCATATATGCTCATGTATGCTATAGTGATTGGGAAACATAAACATGTGTATAGATATGCCAATACAAAGAGCAATCCTAACATGATCTAAATATAAGCAAGTAAGCATAAAAGATCATGAAAAAGTCACACACACTATTTTTATAGACCATATGCTTAAACAATTATTATATCTCTATTGTGGTTCTACATGGTCTTGCCTTTTGATCATTTATTTATACTAATCCTCTTATGGGGCTTCGATCCAATCCAGATCATCTAAGGTATTCTTTCACCTTAGTGAGCTAGGACCAAGTGAGACCTAGATTCTTTTTAGTTTATCTTTCAAGATTTTAATCCACTGAGTCTCTTTCAACCCTCATCCTTTATATGTCCAACCATTCCACAATGGTAGCATATGAGTTGAGATCTTCTAAGATAATGTGATTGTTTAGGCATTTCATTTTTCTTCTCTTGTTGAATGGGTCTTTCCCTTATTTGACTACTTGGTCTTTTATCATTTTAGGTTTTCTAATTTTTCATGAGGGTTATGCTAAGTTTATTTTCCCTTTTTGACAATCCTTGTACATAGGATTGTCAACTTGAGTCAATCTAGGCAAGTCTTGGACTATTCCCTTTCTATTTAGCCTAGATAGGTCTCTAAAGTTGATGTGACCTAACCTTTGATGACAAGGATTAGTTTTATCTTTTTGAGACATAAGATAAGCATCCAACTCATGTTTGTTGGGGTCTATGACATAGCATCAGTTTCTTGTCCTTAACCCTCTAACAAGGGTTTCACCACTTTCCTTGACCTTTGCCAATGATCTTGGCAATGTTTTCATCACCCAACGTGACACTCTCACTTGGATTTTTTCACAATCAATGCCCTTTCTCGGGTCATGTGTCTAGAACACCCACTATTAAGGAACCACTTTGATGTGCTCCTAGTTCTTAGAGTCATATGAATGACTAAGCATTTTAGCTCATCCTTTCTAACCCATATTTTCTTAAGACTTTTCCTACTTTCACAAATGAGATTTCTCTCAATAAGAATGAATTTTTCAAGCAAATGAGCTCAATCAATGGTCTTGGTACTCAATAATAGTGTGTAAGAGGTGTAAAACCCATTCCCAACTGTTTAGGCTTTATAGCCAATGAATGGGAACCAAGGAGAGGGGAAAAGGCAAGTAATCGCTCTTATTCAGACTGGTGCCCCCAATAATTGAGGGGCACCCTAGGTACCCCTTCACGGGCACCCCACAATCTTTATAGGAGCTCGAGGTACCCCATGGCGGGTGCCCCATACTCTTCGCGGGCACCTGAGGCTGAAAAACCCGAGAACATGATTTCTAATTTTTCTTAGGCGAGGCACCCCTCTTATATGTCATTCTTAATCATTCTATTCATGAAAATCATTTGAAAACCCTCTTTACATGAGGTGTTCTTGAGCTAGATAAGTAAATCATCAAAGAAGAGAGTAAGCAAGTCTTGAGAGCAAAAGATTGGTTCAATCATCATCCAAGACTTGAAGAATAGCCCTTGAATCACTCAAGGAGCCTTAGAGAGCAAGAGCCTAACTTGGAAAATCTCATAGAGAGCTCTTTACACCCGGTGTGAAGACCATAGTCACATTTGTCTATTGAGAAGCTAAGCACCACTATCATTTACATTATTTCCATCACTTGTGTACGTATATCGGAGACACCGAACGAGGAAGCTTTCGTTAGAGACATTAAAAGCCATATTGGGAGTTTGCCAGAGACACCAAACTCATTAGCACTTACCGGAGACACTAAATGCAAAGTCACCTCTACTGAGGACACTAGAGGTAAGGTGTTGTTGATAATAGTTTAAAATTGTAGTATTATTATAGTTTGAGTAGGCATTATCACATTTATTTTGCACTTATTTATGTATTTTACACATAGATATATGAGATTTCTCATTGTTTATTCTTATGCTTAAAATGGTGTATTAATGCATATCTTATTTTGTAGGAAGTTTAAAATCAACTAGCAAATCACGTGGGACCCAAATCTAAGAGAAGAAACTTGCAGCTCCAAATTCGGAAGGAAATCTGGATAGAGAAATTTGAGTCAGCTACGGTATTTTGGCCATAATTTTCTACCCCAATAGTCATTGAATAAATACTTTTTAATGATAATCTTTAATCTAAAAAATTTATGTAGTTGTCTGATTCATCTTCTCAAGGAGAAGTTGACACACCAGTAGATTCTTTAAGATCCAACATTGACCCTAGTTATGTTGGATGCTAGGGAGAATCTCTGTGTTGTGTCAGTAAACCCTTTAATGACTAATCAACAACTGCAAAATTTGAGGGTTAAGATATTCCCTGTTTTTATTGTCAAATACTCCGGTTGGGAAGAACACATCATTATCCCCCAATTGAGATAACTGAATCAAACTTTATTTATGAATTTCTATGCATAGTCCCGAACCCCTAGTGTTCATCTCCTGATTTAATCCATAACTCTGTAGTTCATTTTTGTCATTTCTTTATAATTAACTTATTTAATTTTTTTACCTTGAGGTCACAATCAAATTCTCTCTTTTATTTATTCTTGCCAATTTTCTATTCCATTTTTTTCTTTTGTGGTTGTTCGTTCTTCAGTCCCTGTGGATCGACTCCGGTCTTGTCAACTTTTTACTTCTTTGCTACACCCTGCACTTGGGGTTATTCTGCTCTAAGTACTGTGCTCTTTGGAGTGCATTATTCAGAATGTAGCAAGTTTTTAGCACCCGTTGTCAGGGGCTGCAAATAACGAACACTACATCCATGTAGTTTTTACTATTTTTGCTCTTAAAAAAATCTTTCTTTTTATTATTTTTATTATTTTTTAGCATCTCTAAAGTATTTTATTGCTATATTTCTTTGAGGTATTATTGATCTAATTCTTTTCTTTGGCAGGTTGCATTCAGAGAAAGAAAAAAGGAGCTTTAAGATTTCTAAATATTTTTTATTTTTATTTTTTTTCCTAAAGACTAGATTTTAGATATGATGTAATGGGCTTCCAATTGTAAAACATCTTTAAATTGTAACCAAAAGAAAAAGAAAAAGAAAAAGCACAGGGAAGAACGATGGGTGGACTATACCGTTTTGGAATCCTTGGGTTTGTAC